>JAKTYB010000018.1:0-158880 GCA_030561725.1 Grinbergsozyma bentonensis | reverse complement strand
CTGCTTCAAACTGTTCCCATTGTTTCCTAGTGAAACAAACTTCGGAGCCGTGTCGGCCCAAATTGTGAGCCATGCGCCAGTCGGATCCGAATGCCGGTACGGGTCGTTTTTTTCCGACCTGCATTCCCGACGCTGATTGGCTGCACCTCCCGGCACGGTTATTCCGAAGCCAACGAGGGGACCCAATGAGCGGGAGAATTTGGGTGTTACCCGGGAGTACTGGTCCCCCGGGTGCCGGCCTGCTGGCAAATGCTCCCAAAAAACCCGCTTGTTGCACGCTCACCGTCTTATCCAGCTCGGGTCTTCCTCGTACACATTAAGCTTCTTTCACCATTGAACGTCCTTGCTGAAGACATTTTGAAAAAAACAATGTTCCGTTCTGTTGCTTCCAGATCTGTAAGTATATTTTGAGATTTTGACTTGCTATGGCTCTGGGATAGTCAGCGGGAACCATTTCTCGTGTTTGGGCCTGCGCTGCTTCACTGGCTAAATTTCTGCTCCCAAGGACCGCTGGGGGCTTCCTAGCTAGTGATTGGCTGGGCTGAGATCGTTGGCGCTATAGATAGCTGGCCAGGTTCTCCACTGCATTGTGGGTGTTTTATGGTGGCATTTATCCAAATTTGCGTGCATTTCGCTTCGTTTTGGGCCCCTCACCTCCTCCTTGCAAAAAAATTGAGCCAGAACAACAACAACCAATCATCAAGTACTAACCCAGAGACTTTTGTCTAACCGTCTCTACTCTACATCGATTGCCCCCGATGCCCTCAAGCCCACCAAGTACGGCGGCAAGTACACTGTTACTCTGATCCCTGGTGACGGTATCGGTAAGGAGATCACCTCCTCCGTGCAGACCATCTTCAAGGCCGACAATGTTCCTGTTGAGTTTGAGGAGGTTGCTGTGTCTGGTTTTGAGACCAACACTGAGCACTACGATGAGGCCATCAAGTCGCTCCAGCGCAACAAGGTTGGTCTTAAGGGCATTTTGTACACTCCTACCGACAGATTTGGCCACGTCTCCTTCAACGTTGCCATGAGAAAGGAGCTCGACATTTTCGCCTCTGTTGCTCTCATCAAGAACATCCCGGGTGTTAAGACCCGCCTTGAGGACATCGACATGGTTATTGTTCGTGAGAACACTGAGGGTGAGTACTCTGGTCTTGAGCACTCTCCTGTGCCAGGCGTTGCTGAGTCGCTCAAGATTATCACCAAGTACAACTCGGAGAGAATTGCGAGATTTGCCTACGACTTTGCCACCATGAACAACCGCAAGCAGGTCACTGCTATCCACAAGGCCAACATTATGAAGCTTGCCGACGGTCTCTTCAGAGCCACCTGCAGGGAGGTTGGCGAGCAGTACCCTGCCATTACCTACAAGGACATGATTGTCGACAATGCCTCCATGCAGGCTGTTTCCTGGCCCCAGCAGTTTGACGTTATGGTCACCCCCAACCTTTACGGTACCATTCTGACCAACATTGGTGCTGGTCTTGTCGGTGGTCCCGGTCTGGTTCCTGGCTGCAACATTGGCCGCGAGCACGCTGTTTTCGAGCCTGGTTGCAGACACGTTGGTCTTGACATTGAGGGCAAGAACACTGCCAACCCCACTGCCATGATTCTGTCTTCCACTATGATGCTCAGACACCTTGGTCTGGACGGCCAGGCCGACCGTATCGCCAAGGCTGTTTACAAGGTTATTGCTGACGGTAAGGTCAGAACTTCTGACATTGGCGGCACTGCTACCACCACTGAGTTCACCTCCGCTGTTTTGGCTGAGCTGGAGAAGATCTAAATAGATTGCTTGCATTTGTATTTTGTAATATAAACTGCCATTGACAAGATTGACTTGATATGTGATTGTCATGCTCAGCTTGAGGTTTTTCTAGTTTTCTTCCACTATTCCCCCCTTTTTTTTTGAACTGGATCTTGCTTTGCTCGTTTTCTCAACTCTGGCTTCCCTGCCGGATCAAGGGGGCTGCGAAGCAACACAGAAAGCAAGCAATAGCGCTGATCGGACCGATACACAAGGTTTAGAGTTGTTCCTTCTTCGCTTGAATCAGTTTCGAATACTTCAGCCTCTAACATTCTACCCCTTCATTTTCATGTTAATTCTCAACGCTGCATACGCCACACTCCTCTCCCGTGCTTATCGCCCAGCTCCTCCCCCACATGCATCACACCTGACATCATGTTGAAAGCAGACAATTTACTGGCTTTGGTAGGTATATAAATAACCGGAAGCAGTCGGAACAGGTCAGAAGCTCATCAGTAACTTTCACTGATAATGTTTTACATCAAATATCCGTCTTGATTTCTTTGTTTCATCACTTGCGCCAGCGCTGAATCAGCCGACTAACCCAGGAAAAGCCTCTCATGACAGTGCCGCATGAGCAGCTGCGAAAGAACTTCAAGGGTATTCAGCGCAGCCTGGAAAAGGAATGTGCTCATGTGACCACTACTTTGAAAAGTCTGAGCGAATCATCGTCAGCTACCAGCGACGCTCCCGCGCAACTTAACGACATGTTGCATCGAGTACGCGACCTCAAACGGCGTCTAGCAGCTGGCCAATTGGAGCAGAAGAATCAGGTTAGCAACATCAAAGCAAGAATCGACTATATTCAGGAGACAATTGCGGCTGCTGACGCTTTTTCCAAGCAGGAGCAAAAGACTGTTGGTCAGCCCCGACCCCGCACTGCTTCTGGGCCGGGTTCCGGAGACGGCTCGGCAGGATTCTCATGGTGCAATAAACGTCTAGATATGCTTATTGTTGACTATTGCCTGCGTCAGGGCTACATTGAGGCAGCCAAAGAGTACGCCAGCAGCAAGGGTATTGAACGGCTTGTGGATGTACCAGTGGTGGCCCAGTGTGCTGAGATTTGCGCAGCTTTGCGGGATCGTGACGTTGGCCCGTGCTTGGCTTGGTGTCACGAGAACAAGGCACAGCTCCGTAAGCTGCGTTCTGATATGGAGTTTGAGATCCGATTGCAGCAGTTTGTCGAGCTGATTCGCCAGGGCGAGCATGAGGAGGCTGTTAAGTACGCCAAAAAACACTTTCCCAAAAACGCGCCGGCTCATGTCGTGTCCATGACCCAGGCATCTATATTGCTGGCCTACTCTGCTGATGTTTTGCGCGAGCTCAAGGCCAAGTACATGCCCCACACAGCTGCACAAGCTGCAGACTCGGAAGCCATGGCGGTGGATGCTCCAGTGGCGGAACCCAAGATTGTTGAGCATCTCGATTCATATCTGTTTCTCTACTCGGACAAGCGTTGGGAAGCATTGGAGAAACTGTTTGTGGACGTTTTTTTTGACATTAACGGCACTCAAACAGAAGCACCTCTACACAGTGCTCTGGCCACTGGTATGGCTGCGCTGAAATCGCGCTCGTGTATACATGGAGTCACGGACCCTCGCAAAGACTGGCATGCTCTGACCCGAGCTCACATGTGTCCTGTTTGCTCAACAGAGCTGGCGCCTTTGGCGGTAAATCTACCTTTTGCCCAGCATACAAGGTGCGATTTGGCTTCCGATCCGATGCTGCTGCCCAACGGTAATGTGTACGGGTTGAACGATTTGATCAACTACTCTGCCAAGTTGACTACGGAAGACCATGTGCGTGATCCGCGAACTAATGAAGTGGTGGACATGGCAGTTTTGGTTCCTGTCTACCCTTCATGATTGCGTCTGTTAGTGCTTTCACGTTGCTCAGGGCTGCCATTTTCATTTGGTCTGCCCGCGTCAAAGATGTTGACCCCAACTTCCCCAGATCGTCAGGCACATTTTGACAGCCCATGCTGCATCTTGGGCTGCGCAGCGATGGCTGCAGATAAGTGCGGGATGGAGACGGTACCAATGGGATAGAGTGGCATGGTCTGTTTATTTTGTGACTCATTCCATTGTTCATGGTCGATTTTTTTTTCAAACTTCTCACGGTCTGCTTGCTCATTTCCCCAGCTTTATTCCGTTGCCCCGTCCGTTTAATTGCCTCCGCCACCCCACAATCCCCAATCTCATTACCCCAGACCCCAACAAGTCGTGCAGCATTGCGCGCTGGCATTTAGTGGGCACCTTATAAAGTGCGGCAAAATCCTGTCAGCGCCTTAAGTTGCCGCAATGACTTTCTCTAGCCCCTCTGAACGCTCTCTTCTTATCACACGCTACACGATTGCCAAGGAGCAGCTGCAGAACTTGGAGCAGCGCATGCTGGAGGCTCAGCAGCCCACCAGTGGTTTGTCACCAGAGGATCAGCAGCGAATGGCTCGACGAATGCAGAAAATGCTGCCGCGATACGAACGTGCTAAGCACGATGTCGATGAGTGCCGACGTCGCTGCGAACTTGAGCGCGTGGTCCTATGGTCTGGTATTGGCCATGCAGAGGTTTAATCTCCGTCAATTTATTTATAGGTTAATATTTATAGTTTTGAATTTCAACATGAAGATTATCTAGCGGCCGTTGCGATCTGGCTGCACTTCCTTGTGTGTCTCTCTCTCTGCTGTTGGCCTGCACTGCCCATCCTGCTCGCTCAGATAAGGATCTGCACAGCCGCACTTCACTTTACCTGATCCAACTGACAGAATATATGGAGGCGATTATGTCAGAGTAGTTCAGTTGTGAGCCCAAATCCTTTCTACTGGAATCTCTGCAATTTCTCTCTACCATTCCACTTCTCATTTTCAACAGCAAAGCTGTCTGACATAATCAGCTTCTCTTCATATCTGTCCGATCGCTCTGGAAATTCATAGCCTGCTCTCCCACCTCTCTCAGCGACATTTCCACTGACTATGAACTTCACCGGGCAGCACCGTAAGGGCCGAACCATCAACATGGGCGGGCGCACAGCTCAGGCCCGTTCTGGGTTGTCGTCTGCAGATGCTTTGAAAACAGCACAGATCGAGCGAGAAAAGCGTGAACTAAAGCGTCGTCGAGCTGCCGCCGCTTGCCACATTCAGCGCCTTCTGGAGGGCTATTACTCTATGCGTAAGCTTGCACGCGAGCTCCAAAGCCAATGGGATGCTACATATTTGCATTATGATGGCCATTCTCTCTCTGTACTGGAGCTGCAACACGCTATTCTTACATTCACATTCTGTTTCAAGACCCTGAATCGGCTGACAAATAAATCCATCTCATCCGACGACCCGAGAGTTTCTGCATTGTTCAATCTACTATATGCAAACACCGTTGCGGTAGCTGAGTTACCAGTTTGGGTCCGAAGCCGTCTATTTTCCGTTGGAGCCAGCTTTCTGGATAACAAGTTGTACTGGGATCTCGTCAAGTCCCTACCAATTGATGAGTCAACGGTGGAGCTTGCGGCAGAAATCATTTCAGATTATAAAGCACTAAGCTCTGACCTATTCATGAGATCCCAAGTGTCCGAGCTTTGTCTGAGACTCTACCCAAGTTATCCCGAGCTATTTATTCGTCGAGTGGCTCTTCAGCCAGGATTCACCGTAATGTTGGATTCCACGACGCTTCAAAGCTTTCCTACGCTTCAGCTGAACCCGAAGCTATTGACGCCGGATCAGGTCAATCCGCGCTTTATTTCAAACCTTGGATATTTCTTGGGTAGCTCCTCTGGGTCATTTCTCATTGCCACATTGGCACCTGTACTTTGCCAGCAAAACACTTATCTAGAAACGTGGGTGGTGGAGAAACTGATGGAACCAGACATGCTTAAATCTGCATTTAAGGAATTTTCATCAGCTCCAGACTATACTGCGGCTTATTTTGACTGCCTCTACTATCAAGTTGATATGCGACAGCTCAAATCTGCTACCTCCATCTCCTTATTCTTGTCTCTTGAGTCGGTATTGCCCCAGTTGTGGGAAATGTTGAATGCTCGTGACATATTTTCCGTTTCCCATGATCGTGTCGAAGAGCTTCTCAGAAAAGAAGTCGTTATCAGGCCAGGCCCTCTTCGGCTTGTTCTGGAACTTTATTCTTATTGGCTTCTAGTAGCCGATGATTCGGAGCTTTTCACCAACCTTAATATGGGCTTGTCCTTGCCGCAAGTGAAGGAACTGACGGCTTCTATCAAGACCATCATCTATGCATCCATTCAAAACCATAACATCAGTTCCTATATGGATGATTACTATGCTCGTTACGAAAGCTTCAAGCAACTTGGTGTTCGCGTATTACGCCAGATTTATCTTCGTGATTCCCGCCATCCTTTCCTTGCAAAAGATTTTTGGCTTCTGACACCAATCAACTGGGCTGGAATGGCAAACCTAATTGTTGAGGACTACATTACTTTGCAACAAGAACCGGACAAGATGTCTCTCAGCGGTGACGATGAGGACGAAGATGACCAAAAAGAAGAGCTGAGCTTGGAAGAATCCTTCTTATTACGCAGTGACAGTGAAGGTTATTCGACTTCCCGCTTGGAAATCATCCGGCAGGTTCCTTTTGCAATTCCATTTAAAATTCGAGCTGAAGCTTTCTTAGCTCTTCTAGACCACAAAAAGTATAGGAGTGGTGAATCTTCTGATTGGAGAAATATTCTCAGACCACAGACGGTAAATCCAATTCGAAGAGGTTCAGTTTTAAAGGACGGTTTCAGAATTTTTGGCAAAGCGAGCACTCAAGATCTGAAAGAAAGATTATGGATTCAATTTCTCGATCAGTATGGAAACGAGGAAGCTGGAGTTGATGGAGGAGGAATCACCAAGGAATTTCTGACGAGTATTTGTGAAGAGGGTTTTGTCAATCCACCGCCTGGTACACCAAGATACTTTGCAGAAACTGCTGATCATTTGTTGTACCCAAACGTGAAGATCAAGGGAGAAGGTCTTGAAGTCATTCACTTTTTAGGCAAGATTTTGGGGAGCTGCCTTTACGAAAGGGTTTTAGTAAATGTTGAATTTGCCCCTTTTTTTTTGCAAAAACTAGTCAGCTCTTCCCGAAACTTGTTTGATGACCTGCAGAGTCTTGATCCTGAGCTTTATCAGAACCTTGTAAAGCTGCAAACATATCCGGGTGACGTTGAGCAGGATCTTGGTCTCAACTTTGTCATTGCAGAAATTTCTGATGATGGCCAGAGTCGAGAGATTGAACTTCGGCCGAACGGCTCAGCGATTGCTGTGACTAACGCCAATCGCATCGAGTATGTGCGGGCCGTGGCTGATTACAAACTAAACAAATCTCTGCACGAAGTCACACGGGCTTTTGTGAGCGGTGTCTACAAAATGGTTGAGCCTGAGTGGTTGCGGATGTTCAACTCCAGTGAACTTCAGCTCTTGATCTCCGGTGGAAGTGCTTCTATCAGCATTGAAGATCTCAAACAGAATTGCAATCTGATGGGTTATTCCAAGAACCATGAGACAATCAAGATGTTGTGGGAGGTTCTTGAAGAATTGAATGAAGAAGACAGGAGAAATTTCATTCAGTTTGTGACGTCAGTGCCTAATGCTCCTCTGCTTGGTTTTGGATCTCTCACCCCTAACTTTGGCATTCAAAATACAGGAACCGCTGATTTGAACCGGCTGCCATCGGCGTCAACTTGTTTCAACCTGCTCAAGTTGCCGAACTACGAAGACAAGGCCGTTCTCAAGGACAAACTATTGAAAGCAATTCGCTCTGGTGCAGGGTTTGACTTTTCATAGGTCTTCGCTTTGGAGACTGCCCAGTCCGTTCACCTGTGGCTTCCGGGGCTTGCACAGCCGCACTTATTGTGGTGGTCCCAGTTCGTGGTGGGGGCGAACGGGAGTGAAATTTTAACGACTCAACCAACTCACACCCTAAGCGCGAGCCACAACTAAAATGTCGCTTGTTGGACTGGGCCACGTTTGCTCGCATTTGCAGAATGTGACGCGTGTGAATCTTGCCCTGACCTCTGTTCCTATGACGAAGTTGCACATGCAAGTGGCGCTTGGTCTTTACAAAGAAGGCTTTATTTCGTCTGTGCAGAGAGGCAACTTGTCTGGCCCTGATGAAGTTTTCACACCAAATACGTACGACAACATTTCACAGCGTCGCATTTGGTTGGGACTCAAGTATCACAATTTTCGCCCTGTTCTAAAGTCGATGCAGCTGGTGAGCAAGCCGTCGAGAAGAGTATTTGCCAGCGAGCATGAGTTGCAGAATCTTGTATCTGGACGATCTTTCAGACTTGTGAAGCCGCTGCAGATGGGCGAGGTTATGTTTATTCGAACTAAAGAGGGAGATGTGATGGATATCCAGGAGGCAGTTCGCAAGAGACTGTCTGGAGAGATTCTGTGTCGTGTGAATTAAGTCACGTATGTAAATAGAAAGCATTAGCATGAACTAGGACAGAAACCCCCATGTGGGTAACGGCTTTCCGGGTCGGATGCTGAAGCCGATCTAGTGCGCTGTACGGTATCCGGCGTTCCGGAGTATGTGATTGTTGACTGAGAGCGGTGCCAAGAACAATGGGAGCTGCCGAAGTACCGGTGGGAAGGTTCAGCGCCTTGGTGTTTGCCTATCTTATCCCTGGTATTATTCAATAAAGAAATTCTACTGACTTTGAACTCACTGTCTTAGCCAGTCAGCTCTCGATACCGTCCGCTCCTGTCATAGCCGTACATTTTGAACCCCCAGGGCTGGCCTTACACATGTGCCGGGGCAACACTGTATGTTGGGAGTTTTCTGAAGTAATGAAACAAGAGGCGGAAAGACAAAGCCGGTTGCGTTGAGCTGTTTTCATACAGTCTACTGCGGAGCTCAATGCTCCTGCTCATTGGTGAATATTCTTTGCGGCATTGAGAGGGCAATAGTCAATGCCAGTGGAATCCGCTTTGTCAGCCTTTGTCAGCGAGTCATGACCCTTCTCCAAATTTCTGTTGCAGGCCGCCCGCACTCACATTTCCAAATACGTTTATGCATGTCCAGAAGAAGGTAGCTTGTCCCAGCCAGCCAGTTTGACGCGCTTTACCCGGATAGGGCAAGAGCCAGGAAATTATAGCCCATCGTCACCAGCTAGAGGGTCGTTCGACAAGCCATTATGGCCTGTCAAAAATAAAATGGGTCGTGTTTTATGGTCTTCGGGGAAGCTGCGTTTCCGCGCTGGCCTTCACGGCCACTTGCCTGCCCCAATCTCAATCCTTAGGGCCGTCGGCCGCCCGCATTATGCGCCAAGACTCCTGTCACTTACATCCCCGCTAACTTTCAGCAAGCTCATCAAGCCAAGTCCCAAGGCCAAGAACTCAGCCACTCTCGAAGAGGCAACCAGCTGCAGGATACACAGGGGAAGCGCAGGCTGGGTGTACCCAAGAGCGGACTTTATAAAAACGACACTATTGCCCGGGATTTTTACCCCAGACTTTTTCCAACTAGCCAGTGAAAGTCTCCAATTTCTGGCCAGTCTTACTAGCTAAAGTTCTTCAACGTGCAACTGGCGTGCTCCCACCAGGATAATGTCAGACACTACCCCTCTTATCCACACAGCCCGACGACTGTCAAACAACCGGCGGCTGTCTAGTAACAGCAGTCACCTTCTAGGGCGCACCACAACTGTCCGAAAGTACACCATTGTCTTCACAGAGTCTTATGTGAACATCTTGCTTGTCTTTGTGCCTCTCGGCCTTCTTTCTGGGGCTCTTGATTGGTCGCCTGGCCTCACCTTTGCCTTCAACTTTCTTGCTATTGTCCCACTGGCGGGTCTCCTGGCCGTCGCAACCGAGGAATTGGCTTCAAAGGTGGGCCAGACTCTCGGTGGCCTGCTCAATGCCACTTTTGGTAATGCTGTAGAGCTCATTGTTGCCATTGTGGCCCTCCAGCAAGGCCAGATCCGCATCGTGCAAGCCTCCATGCTCGGCTCTATCCTATCCAACTTGCTTCTCGTGTTGGGCTGCTGCTTCCTGGCCGGCGGCTATAACCGTGTTGGGCAGAAGTTCAACATGACGGTCGCCTCCACCATGTCGTCCCTTTTAGCTCTCGCCACGGTCTCGCTCCTTATCCCCGCCGCATTTGAGTTTTCCGCAAAACACACGGGTGCTCCGATCGGCTCTCCTGATACTGACTCGGTGCTGGCTTTGAGTAGAGGAACCTCGCTTGTGCTGCTCGTCACATACGTTCTGTTCCTTGTGTTTCAGCTCAAGACCCATGCAACCTACTTTGAAGCCGCTCAGAGCGAGGCTGACGACAGCGAGCAGCAAATTGGTCTCTCGACCGAGGAGTCTATCGGCTTACTTGTGGGTATTACTTTGGTGGTATCTTTTGCTGCTGATTACCTTGTAGATGCGATTGATCCCGTCGTAGAGACCTCAGGAATTTCTAAGACCTTCATTGGTCTCATTGTCATTCCAATTGTGGGTAATGCGGCCGAGCACGTAACGGCAGTTTTTGTGGCTCTCAAGGACAACATGGATCTTGCCGTCAATGTGGCTATTGGTTCGTCTTTGCAGATTGCGTTGTTTGTGACCCCGGCCCTCGTCATTCTCGGTTGGATTATTGGCCAGCCCATGTCTCTGCTATTTGATGTCTTTGAGACAACCGTAATGTTTGTGTCAGTGTTCATTACCAACTATCTTATTATTGACGGCGAGTCCAATTGGCTTGAGGGCATTATGCTCCTAGGCACTTATATCATTATTGCCGTTGCATTTTTCCTGTATCCTTAGGGTGATCTATCTAAAATAATATTTTATCTTTTACCACTTGGAAATTCGCATTGTACCGTTATCTTCAAGATTGGTGTGCAGTCTGAAGGCATCACGCAAAACATGCGGCTCGTGCATCGACTTACGCTTGCGGCACCAGAACTCTGCCCTATCGAGATACTCTGTCAATATCTCCTTGTAAGCTGGATGCGCACATTTGTCCACGATGACACGCGAGCGCTCTCTCGGGGCTAAACCTCTGAGGTCAGCCAAACCCTGCTCAGTGACCAACACGTCCAAGTCATGTTCTGTCGAGTCAACATGCGTTGCAAATGGTACAAGAGTGGAAATACCAAGAGGGTCCGTCTTTGTCGGTCTAGTAGATGGCGTGTGCATAATGGAAAGTTTGGCGTTGCGCAAAAAGTCGTTGGAACCACCAAGACCGTTGAGCATACGCGACCCATTAACACATGTTGAGTTGACATGACCGTAAACGTCCACCTCTACCGGGGTATTCATTGCGATGCAACCGAGACGACGAATCATCTCAGGTTGGTTCGAGATGACAGCCGAACGAAGCACAATCTTCTTTGAATACTCCTCCCAGTTTCGGTAGAATTTGGCGGAGCCTTCAGGTGTCAGACGAATTGATGTGGCTGAGGCAGCAGAAATTTTCCCAGATTCAAAAAAGTCCAGAAATGATTCCTGTATAACCTCTGACCAAACAGTGAGATTGCCAAAAGGACCGTCAGCAAGGCCCTCGACTACGGCGTTTGCAATATTTCCAATGCCAGACTGCAAAGGCAATAGGTTCTGGGGCATGCGGCCCATTTTCACCTCGTGGTTCAAAAAGTCCACCAAGTGCTGAGCCAGATCCCGGGACATCTGGTCAGACGGTGCGTTTGCCGGAACTGTGTCAAGCTGCTGTGACTCCACGATAGCGACAATTTTAGCAGGATCAATAGCAAGAGACGTGGAACCGATACGCTGGTCGACAGTCGTAATGGGAATTGGTTCGCGATACGGCGGAGCAGTCTGAAAGGTGATGTCGTGGAGGCCCTCAAGATTGGGGACAGCCGTGTTCAGCTCCACAATGATCTTGTCTGCCAAGGTTGCAAATTCTGGATTGCAGCCAACCGCTGGCCCCATTATTAGTGAACCGTCTTCTTTGATCCCGGTGGCCTCGACAACAAACACATCCATCTTGTTGCTTGGCTTGTTGAGAGCGTAAAAGTCGTAAAGCATGTTTTGAATCCACATGGAAAGATGAGTATCAAAAAACATAATGTCGCCGTTGTTGATTCCATCCGTAATGGGTCTGCCCTTCTGGTACGGTGACCGCCGCTTGATCATGCCCAATTCCGCCCAGCGCGACTCAATGTGCACGTCAGTGGATGCACAGGCGTAGAGATCGAATCCCATTTTTCCTCGAAGACCTTCTCGTTCGACTTTGTCCGCAAGTGCCCAAGGGACAACCTTAGCTCCAGCGACTCCAGTGAAGCCTGACCAAGCCACAGACTGGCCATCGTGGAAGTGATGGAGAACTTCCTCGGGGCTGCGCACAAGATTCAGAAGCTGAGGCATTTTGACACGAGATTTGAGAGCAGCGGAAAGCATGCCTTGCGCTGCGTTGAAAGTGGGCGCTGTCTGAAGATGCGACATTGCTCAGAATAGGACAGGTGATGCTGAGATAAAGAGATGCAAGTGAGGCGACAGCAAAAAAGGGACCATAGGAGTATTTATCTTAATCACCACCATTTTAGCCGGTCGGAATGTGTCTTGTTCTTCCATCGGGCATTGCTCGGCAGGGACTCGGCGTGCGGGCCTACTGACTGCTGACAAGCCGGCGATTGATCCAAATATGCTGAGTGATCCACATCATTGACCCCCAAAAATCTCCAGAATAACAAAAAATGAATATTCACAGCGGTCCATCTTTTCGTCCTTCTCAAAGTATAGCCAGCAGTATCTCTTTTCTGCCATTTATCCGTCCATTGGTTCCTGCTTTGTGCCACCTTCCCGATTAGTGCATTTTGCGGGGAGCATGGGGCATCGTCGGCGAAGATGGTGAGGCGGAGGGGGGAGCAGCTGTGGGGAGTGAGAAAAGAGTTTCGGCGCGGGCTCGGACCGTGTGAGGTAAGGAAGCAGCGTAAGGAATGATCAATGACTGGCTGTATCTGGCGACTATTCAAAGTCTCTCGCTTTCAGCTGAGAATCTGGCGACTATTCAAAGTCCCTCGCTTTCAGCTGAGAATCCCTCTCAACGCATTCACAATCTGTTGCTTGGAGTAGAGCATGGCTTGTTGACCTTCCAAACCGATAATCGTAATGCCTTTCTTTTCAAACGCATCATTGTCGATGACAAACTGGCCGTTCGTCATGTAAACAACATGAGTGACGTATGGCGTCCAATCGTTCACATCAGTAGACGCGCCATGGAGTGAAAACTGAGCAGCCTGCACCAGCTTTTCGACATAGTCAAAACCTGATATGGCCCAAGTTTCGCGGTCGTAAGAACCGTTCATCAGCACAATTTTGAAGCGGCAGCTTTCTGAAGCAGCCATGAAGCCATCCAGCACGATGACCGGCACGAGTGAGGTGAAGAGGGAGCCAATAGAATACAGGAGAACGTCGGAGCTCTGAAGCTCTCGGACTACCGTAGAGGAGATTCTGGGTCTGATTTCCTGTCCAAAGACGTTGATGTAGTAAACACGATTGATGGGTGAGGCTAGGGGCTGGTTCTCTGCCTTCGAAAATGAGATTTGAGAGTTGAGGAGATGGGGGTGCATGAATGGCAAGCTGGCATCTTCAGCTTCAGTGAGAGTAGAAGAACGATTTCTTACTATGGCAGCAGCCCTCACTGGCTGCTGCTCTACTCCAAGTTGCTCCATCTCTTCTGCCAGCCGACTATCATCGCTCGTGTGCTCTGCCGGATGCGAAATCTGGCTCTGGCCAGTAATAACAGTGCCATCGTCAAGAAGAGCCGCAATGTGGTGACTGAAGTTGGTATTGATTGCCGGCAGCACGTCTACTGTCCCGGGAATATGGCAAATGCGGAGCAGAAGCTCCACCGCTGAGTCAAGCGAACCAATGAAGAGTCGGGAGCCCGTGAGAAACAGATTACCCACAGACGCGTGGCTAAATCGAAACTCCTTCCCCGGGCGATTCCGCTTCAAAATCTCCGTATTCACATGCACAAGGAACGATCTTGCAAGTTCCCGCGTGCGCGCCTTGATATCGCTCCAGAGCGGGTGCGTGCCATCGACCAGCGCCTGCCACTCTTGGCGGGCTGCATTTTCGGAATCAGGCAGTCGGTAGGAAATTAGGTGCTTGAGAGGGGCCGACTTTTCAGGGATTAGCCTCGTGATGCGCGAGCGCACGTCGCCAATTGCCGGCCCGCCAAACACACGGAGAATCTCTGACGTCGACCCGCCGTTGTCAGAGATGGGGAGAACGTACGACACGTGAGTATCGGGTCCTAGAGTGTTTAGTAACGGCGCAAATGAGTTTGTGGCCGTTCCTCCGCCGATCACTGTGATTTTCATGTTGTGGAGTGAATGATAATGGGGCACAGCCCCACCAAAGCGGGGTGGAGTTGTTGGCTTTCGTCGACTTACGGACCTGAGAGTGAAATGAGAGCTTGACAATCAACTGAGAGATCTCTGATTGCACCAGCTAGTATCAAAGGAATCACGAAGCTACTCTGCCGGGCGTAGCATTTTCAGCTCTGCGCTTCGCTTATCGCTGAATCATCTCAATAATAAACCATTAAATATACCCTAAATAATCTAAATAAATAATCCTTCCTTCATGCAGACAATAATAAAAAATGTTCATAAATCATATCCAACCATGCGACAGAGCTCAGACAATGAGGCTCTTAATGTCCATGGGACGACGGGGAGTGTCTTGGTCCGCTTTGCGAGCGGCTGTAGGAGCAAAGCGCGGCTGAATCATGGGCAGCTTGAGCTCCGCCCGCTGCTGGCGAGGTTCGCTAGCGGCAGGTGCCGCAGGTGCAATAGGCACCGGAGTGTTGGACACGCCAACCTCCCTCAGATTTGTTTGGCCGTCCCACGACCACAGCTTGCCTCCACACTCAAAGCCGCCACCAAGTGTGGAGCGGTCAAACGAGAGCCGGCGACCAAACGACATGGCAGAGAGTTGCTGCAAGTCGCGTGATGTGCGCAGCATGTCCAGCAGGTCTCCCGGTGAGTTTGCTAGACGCGTGGCTTCGTCCTTCTCAAAGGCACTGAGTCGAGATGGCAATGGAGGTGCTCGTGAAAATGAGACAGGCTCAGACTGGGTTCGTGGACGCTTGAAGCTGCGCTCCTCGTCATATTCGTCTTCAGAAGACGACTCAACGGCATCGTAAGAAACGCGCATCTTGGAGGCACGCAGCGTCGCACGCAACATACTGCGGGGAGATGAGATGGGCGAGCGGGGCGACGTTGAGCCAAGCGTCGATGAGGGAGATGCAATGTGCGGCAAGAGCGGAGACTCGGCTGGGGTGAGAGGGCCGGTGACAGATGCGAACTTGGTGCTGGGGGACGGCGAGGCTGGCAAGAAGCTGGCATTTCCGGCAGAGTTTGAGCGCACATGAAACGGCATCAGGTGCGATCGGTAGTCGGGGCGGTATTCCCTCACATTTGCCAGGAGCTGCTGCTGCTGCTGCTGCTGGCCGACAAAGTGCGGCTTTGCTCTGAGCGCGTCCGGGTCGTGCTGGTGCAAAGGGCGAGCCAGGTAGCCTGCGTGGTGATTGGTCACAGCGCCATTGGTTGAGCGTCTGCGACGTCGCTTGGGCTCCGTCAGCGTCAGCTGAAGCTGGCCAAATCCAGGCTGGTCGGGGCGCAGACACTTGTCGACAAAGTCTACATCAAAGACCGGGATGAGAGCGAAGCGAATGTGGTAGCAAATGCGGGCGGCAAGTGTCTTGGCGACGTCAAAAGGCAACCACGTGCCCTGGATCTTGAGGTAGCCTCCGCGGACACGCTTAATGACGGGCTCCAGCTCGGGCGCGTTGTCCATGAGCTTGACAATGTCGGCCTTGTTGTTGCCGATGGCCTTCCATAGACCCGTTAGGTGGACGTAACCAGTGTAGTAGTCCCAGATGATTGGATGGCCGTTGATCTGGTACTCGTAGACGGTGAAGAAGTTGCGCTCGTCGACGCCAGTGGCGTAGCGTCTGGTTTCAATGTGTCGGGCGGGAGGCATAAGGGGAAGCTGGGGAGGATCGATTGCAAGAGTGTCTGGGACTTGGTGGACGGGGTACTTGACCTCATACTGCACGGAAACGTGCTGCTTCTGGCGCATGATTGGGTGCGCAGGTGGCGTGGGGATGTTGGCAGCGGGGGCGCGAGGATTTCGGCCGAATTCAGGTGATTTGCAGGCTGGGGTGATCGGACTGTGCTGTTAGTTACTGTGCGCTGCCGGAAGTGCGCAGTGTGGCTAATGTGTGGCGTTGGAGGTGCAGCAATGTTGGGGGGAAGAGGGGATATCTCGGGGCGATGGGGGTATTTATATGGGAGAGCGGTGGGATGGCGCGCGATGAGGCAAGGGCTTATAAATATTTTTGGGAGGGAGGGATGGCAGGAAAAAGCAAGTGAATGTGGGCGAGCGAGGGTGGAGCGGGAGATAGGAGCAGATCTGGTGATAAGCAGATTGGACGGCGGAGGGGGCTGGAAGAAAAGATGGCGGCCGAGGGCCGAGCAGGCAGCTGCAGGGAGTGTCATATTTTTTGTGGCAAAAAGCCAATTGGTCGAAGCCTGGCTGCACAGCTGTCGTTGTGTCCCGTCCCGTCCTCAGCCCCTTATCGTTGCCAGGTGCTATGACGCATATAGACACATGGATGGGCGTGAGCGATGCACAGCCGTGGGGGACGAGCGCAGAGGGCGATAAGGGGAGGGGCGTGGGGGGAAGGGGAAGAAAAGGACGTAAAAAGAGAAGAGCAGAGAGTGTGTAAAAAAAAAAGGCGAGGAAACTAAGATATATGACATTGCCGCTTATTCCTGCTAGGCCAACTTACTCTCCGGAACTTCCCCCTCTCACACCACGGGCAACCCGCACCCTTTCGCTAATTAACTTTCCCAGCATTATTGCCCATTTGGTGCGCGTGCATGTGCCTCGAGGACAAGCCTGGCCCCATGATGGGGACCGCGCAGCAGCAAGCCAGCAGCCCGAGCTGTCTGCGAGGGCAGTGACCGCCTCTCGGAGAAGTGTAGGGCAATTCTAAGTGACTGTCACGGCTTTCCGCCGATAAATCTCGAAGGATCCACGTTTCGGCGGTTTATCCCTCTGCCCTTGAGCTTCCCATGTCTCAAATAGCGTCGTCAGTGGACCTACTATCCCAGCTGCCCGCCCACCGCGCATGCCGCCGCCTTCCGTCGCGTTGGCATGGCGGATAGGATTCCGGCGGCCGGCGCTGGCGGGCTGCTCGGGGCACGGCACCGGTGACAGAACCGCCAAAATGGCTGACTCACGAGCTGGGCTTTTAAATGGTTTTTTGTAGCTATTTCCATGACGTCCGGCTCCCCCCTCACCGCAGCGCCTGCCATGTCAAGCCCGCCGCCCCTGCCCCCTAACCGACTTGCAGGCCAAATAATTAACAGCTTCCGGCCACGAAATAATTGGGTCCGGCAGGTGCCATTGCGGCACCCAAAAATAAGATGGCAGGTGTGTGGGCCCTGGCCTCGACCTCGAGACCAGGCATTGGCCGACATCTGGTATTTTGCCACGTTCTCAGCAGCGGTCCGCGGCTCCCGAGCTCCGCCCCCTAGTATCCTTCTCGGCCTCCTTAGCCTCCTGATCTGCCGCGACTGCTCCCAGCTCGGCAAATCATCGGCAGCAGGCGCACAGAGCGTGGGTGATGATGAGAGGCACCGTAAGCGTCACGGGGGCGAGGCAGTTCTCTATGGGAGACCGCACACATCACTGTAAGTTTCGGAACCAGTATTTTTTTCTGCTTATTTTCTGCCGATGCTGGCGCTTTGCCACCACCAACTAGCCAAGCGTCTCGGCTTGCCGCCGCTGCTCCCGCGCTGTCCTAGGGTCCCAAACGTCATGATTGCGCTAGGGAGTCAGTGTGACCAGTCTAGAAGACTCGGAACTGCAGAGTTTGGGTCTAAGGCCGAGGCGGTTTTAAGTGTTCAGGCAAGTTTGACTGATGAGCCCTTGTATGGGCCTGCTTCGGTTACAGCTCTGTGCTTTGGCCAGCTTGTGCCTCGGGGCAGGGCTCACGACAGGGTCAAGAGATGGGTTTGTGAGCGAAAACAACCAACCGATTTCGGGCCAAATTGATCAGTCTATATGGCCCTTTTCAGTCTCCATGTTGGCTCTCTTGCTCTCGCTGCTCGTTTGCTCATCTGCCCATCTGCTTATTACAATTCGCTTACATCTGTACTTACTCCTACTCACCCCCTCCCTATTCCTACTCACCCCTACCTCCCCCTCCCTTCTGCCTACCCCTACTCACTCCCACTTACCCCTACTTACTCCAGCTAGTCCCACAGAGGCTTTCAGTACTGACTCCCACAAATCCCACACCCAACCTACTCTCTCATCCCATCCAATTCCACTGTTTACAACTCACCAAAAACACCCAACTTCATCCCCTTCTAATCATCCTCCTGTTTCACATCCGCTAAAACACATCACAACAAACAGGCTTCTGTCTGCTTATTTCAGCAATCTATCAAGCGCCTTCCCTTTCCTTATCTCTATTGATTAGTTTTTCTCTTCGCCCATCCCTTCGCTCTACGATCTCCCCTGCAGATCCTCCCTCCCCACACAATGGCCGAAGAAGAAGACTTCTCGGCCCTGCCCCTCACGGATCGGGTCGTCCACAAACAGTGGAAAGTTCGCCTGCAGGCTTACGATGACATGACCAAACAGTTCACAGCTTCAGGCTCGGAGTCCGATGGATGCTTCCGTCCCTTCTCCTCCGACGGAGGCCAGTTGCTCAAGAAGATTGCCATTGACTCCAACGTTGCTGCCCAGGAGGCAGGTCTCAAGGCCATCTCGGCTTTTCTCGAGTTTGGGGGGTCTCCGGCCTGTCTGAAAACCCGGTCTCTAGTGGTTGCAGCTATTGGCGAAAAAGCCCTGCCATCAACGCGTGCTGGAACAAAACAACATGCCATTGACGCTTTGCTTTGGTATACTGAGCTTGATTCTGCGGATCCTGTTGTGGCCGAGCTTTTGCCGCTATGGTCTCATCGCACCCCTAAGGTCATTGCCGGCGCCATTGCTGCTGTCCTCGAAATTCTCAAACAGTTTGGTACTGGTGTGGTCAGTCCAAAGCCCCTGATTGAGCCTCTAATAAAAGCGCTGGGCCACGCTGACAAGAATGTGCGAGCCTCCGCCAGCTCCCTTGCAGTGGAGCTGTTCCGCTGGCTCGGCGATCCCATCGCAAAAGCGCTGCTGCCCGATCTCAAGCCTGTCCAGCAAAAAGAACTCCAGGAACAGTTTGAGGCTGTGCGCGAAGATAAACCCCATCAACTTCGCTACCTCAAATCTCAGCAAGGTGCCGCTGCGGCAGGTGATAGTGCTGCAGCAACAGCCGAGCCTGTGCATGCCGAGGAGGAAGAGGAACTGGATTTTGCTGACCCTGTTGACATAGCCGCGAAAATCCCCTCAGACCTCTCCGAGCGCCTTGGCTCTTCCAAGTGGAAAGATCGCAAAGAAGTTCTGGACGAGCTCTTGCCAATCATCTCCGTCCCCAAGATCGCAGACACAGTGGACCTGTCGGATCTCAGCCGCATGCTTGGCAAAACAGTGCAAAAGGACGCAAATGTTCAGGTTGTTTCCCTGGCCGCAAATTGTATAGAGGCACTGGCAAATGGTCTGAAGCCTTCGAAGAAGAGCGGCACGCAAGGATATGGCCGGTATCAGTCGCTTGTCGTGGCACCACTTCTGGAGCGATGCAAGGAAAAGAAAGCAACTGTTCTTGAGGCTTTGAGCAAAGCGCTTGTTGCTGTGTATAATACTAGTACTTTGAGTGATGTGCTCGATACCACACTCGAGTACTCTAAGCACAAGACCCCGCAAGTGAAGATTGAAGTTGCGAAATTTCTTGTTACGTGCTTATCTACCACGAAAACCATGCCAACCAAGGAAGAATTCCTTGCCATTGGTGCTGCTGCTATCAAACTTCTATCGGACACTCAAGAGCCTGTGCGTACAGGTGGTGCCGAGGTGCTTGGTGTTCTCATGAAGATGTTCGGAGAAAGAGCTCTCAATCCCGTTCTAGAGGGAGTGGACGACATTAAGCGCACTAAAATTAAGGACTTTGCTGAGAAAGCCACCGTTATTGCCAAGCCTGCATCTACGCCCAGTCCAGCACCCGCTGCTTCTGCCATTGCTCCACGCGGTGCCGCTGCTCCAGCTGGTCTCAAGCGCCCTCGCCCTGTCGTTCCAGGTGCACCGGCTACACCCAACAAGCCACCGGTTAAAATGGCTGCTCCAGGCTCATCGCGGCCCACCGCAAGCGCTGTCCGCCAGCGTTCACGTCTTATTGGCAGCCCTTCAAAACCTGCTGTGAGTTCCCCTACTCGCGAGCAAGCCCCAGAACGCCTCACAGCCGCTACAAAACGCCCATTGTCGATTGTTGGAGGTGTTCGCAGGCCAGTTTCAACCGCATCGTCTCTCTCGCCTAGTCGGCCATCTACTGCTGCTTACGCACCCGCTCCTGCCCCAGCTCCTGTGATGGACACCATTACATCGGAAGAGCTTGCCGAGCTTGAAGCACTCAGAACTGAAAAACAGCAGTGGCTTCGTGAACGCGACGCTATACAAGCTCATGCGATTGCTCTTGAGCAGGAAAAAAATGAGCTTGCTCGCAAGACGGAACAGTTGCAATTCGACATTGCCAAACTCTATGAAGAGCACACTAAGGACATTTTGGCCATTAAATCTCGGGAAACACAGCTGGTTCGCACCACATCGGATCTTGATTACGCTAAGGCTAGGGTTAACAAGCTTGAAAGCGAGCTACAGAGGTTGACTATTCAGCCGGTGGCAATTGAGCATCAACGGCCTGCTATGTCAGCCGAGAGTAGCAGTGGTCCTGCCAGCCGTGTTTCAAGCGGAGGTAGCCATGCCTCGAGCAATGGTGAAGCCGATTTTGGTTTAACCCAACCACAAGCTCGTCCGCGTCCGCGCGAATCACTTACCGGCTCGGGGAACCGACCACGGCCCATCTCCATGTTAAGTTCAGCGAGCAGCGGCTATGGAACTCCCAGCAAGAGAAATACTGTTCATGGCCTGAGTCTGAACTTTGACGCCATTAACTCAGGTGGGGGTGCGGGCAACCGCTCGAGTGCCCTTCCACTCCGCTCGCCTGATCGTGGAGCAGCGTGGACTCGTGCAGACGAAGTGCGCCGGGATCTTGAACGTCGAATCGAGAGCATGCGACGTCTAGACTCCAATTCTCTCTAGCTGTAGATTAGATTATTTATAACTCCAGTACTAATAATGCTTAGATGCTTTCGTCTTCCAACAGGTCTAACGCAGAGTATTCACGGTCCATCTGCGCAATGGTTTGATGTAAGAAGGTTGTGCGCTGCTCCGCGGCCTTTTTAGCCAATGGTAGGCCAATAGTATCCTTTATATGAAACAACTTGTCAAAAAAATGCTGGTAAGCGGTGTTGGCTGGCGAGTCTGGGTTGTACAGGGCCACATCTCGCACCGCCGAATAAGCGGCGCACCGAAACACTCCAAAAGCGCCAATTGACTCCAGACGGTCGGCATCAGAGACGCACTGCCACTCAAGGTCGCCTTCCATTGGCCAAGTGCCCTCAGCCCTCATGCGCTTCTCTTTGGACCAGGAAACATGCAAAATTACAAGTAAAATCCTCTTGGCCGTTGCTGCAGGCAGATCCAGATCACTCAGGAGGAAATTTTCCAGTTCGGACTCGGTCAGAGTACTTTTGTACTTGCTATCGAGAATGTCGTGAAGGAGGGCGGCAACCTCCACAACTGTTAGATCTGCTTTGTATTTTCTGGCCAGGATCATCGCCGTTTTGTGCACCCGAAGAACGTGAAGATAGTCATGCGAAGGATCAAAGTCTTTCATAGCTCGCCTCATCAGGGCTTCAGTTTTTTCGTAGATTGTTGTCATAGCGTTGTGTAAGGGTGATTGTAGAAGGAACAGAGCACGATGGTGGCTAGAGTATTTTACTGTTTGGGATACCAAAATAAATTGATTGTACGTTCGCAAATGATTCACTTGATTGATTTTTGTCTTGTTTTTTGAATAAAGCTGCATGGGCCAGTGCGCATTCTTGCAGGAGCCATCTCCGCTTGTTCATGGCTGGCTCATTTGAATCTCCTTTAAGCAGTGTCCAAATCGACTCCTGAGAGAGAAATGAGTCAAACAAACGCCATAAAACCACATGATATGCAGCAAATCATACCTATCTCTGCTGTAACGTCAATCTAATATATTTAATTACGTTGCCAAAGGCGGATGCCCCAGCATGCTACACTGCGCGGGCCTAACAGAACCTTGATGAGATCCCATCAGGGACTTGCAACTGTCCCAGTTTTCTACTCGGGCTTCTTGAGATCAAAGCCCCAGGCTTCCTCACCTTCACGAACCTCGTAGTATTTGGCAGGGTTCACGCCGTGGAACTCGTGGTTGACAAGATTGAACCACGGCACAACAGCCAGACCAAGATGCGCATTGGTGGAGTTTCTCGCAGCAAAAACTCTCGAGTTCTCATCAAGAGTAGACTTGCCATAAAGCGGCAGACCCGCAGCCAGCTTCTGCTTCATCTCGTATCTGTCCTTGGACACTTCACGCGCGTTCTCACGGACTCCGGTGAAACGCTCGGACGAGCGGATGACCATGCTGAGGAAGCCTGCAGTAAGGCCAATGAAACCTGCCAGTCGCAGCTGCGACGAGCCAATGTGCATTGATTTGTATCCGGTCTCAAAGTAGCGGTGGGCCATGAAACCAAGCGGTGCAGACGCTGTGAGCAGCGCTCCCAGACCGTAGTCCTCCGTGCGGAAGTACTTGATGACCCGGAAAAGATGTGGGTCGGTGTCAATCACCTCAAAGGGGGTTCTTTGAAGCACCTGGTTGCCAGACATTTTTTGGTGGGTTAGTGGGTTACTTGGAAGGTTTGCGTGCTTCATGATTGGGTAGTTTGGCGGTGTGTCACGTGAGCGGCTCCTCTGACTGGGCGCGGATGTGGTCGGGGGAAGCACTGGGGCGGAGAATTGAGAAGAGCTGGCACAGAGACAATCTTGCAGATCATTCCAATTGTTTAGATATCTTGTTGTCTGCTTTCCTGGCTTCGCAGTGTTCTGAGGGATTTTGCTGTGGGCTTGAGAACAAGGCTTCCCCGGGGAGAATTGTGAATTGTGTGGGGCAGTGCCCCATATGAGAAGCGTAATCAACAGTAGTGATGAATCTGCAATAATATTGCCCTCTACAATGAGAAAAACAATGATAGCTATGCATTTCACCACATTCCCCAATTCCCCTAGTTTTCTTCAACTAACTACGTATCTGTCTCTACAATATTGCGCTCAAGATCGTAGACAAGGCGAAGTCTAGGCTTGGAATCAACTCCCTCTTTCCGCAATGCGTCTAGATACAACTCGTAACTGGGCATATATCCTTCAATGAACCTAGTGAGCTGTTCCTTGGACATTCCAGTTCCTCTGGCCTTGATGAGTTCCTCTTCTTGCTGGCCGCGCCAGGTGTAGACATAGGAAATGTCTTTGGCGTCGAGTTGAACAAACGCATCGAAATAGTTCCAGAGGGCGTCATAGCTCTTCAGATAGTCATTGACCGTCTTGAGGTCTTCTAGTGAGAGCTTTTTGGAAAGCGCAGAAGCTGGTAGATGCTCCAGACGGCTTTTGAGGGTGGCATCCGACACTGCCTTGAAACCATTGCACCACCCTTCAAAAAGGACAACGTCGTAAGGACCAAACACATAGTGGCCTTTTGGGGCACGATCTCCTTCTCCACCAAATGCCGATTTGTCGTAGGCCGGGATGTCAGCTGGTTGCTGCTCTTTCAAAGCCTTCAGCGTTTCAAGACACAGTGCCACATCGTGGGTGCCTGGCTGGCCCCGATGGCTCAGTAACGGGTTCCCAGAATGTTGATTGGCCAATTTGACTTGGGCTTCATGTGTCAGATAAAAGTCGTCGAGCGACAGGGTTACAACTTTGAGATTCAGCGGCTGCTTGGAGAGGGTTTCGGCAACCTGGGCCACGGTGGTGGACTTTCCACAGCCCTGGGGGCCTGTCAGCCCAATGATCAACGGCGAATCTCCTCGTGTGAGGCACAAACGAGACACAAACTCTATGATTGGAGCTACTGCGGCTGTACGTGGGGGCATTTGGTGTTACGGTCGCTGCCTTGGGGCTGAGCCGGAGATTTAAGTCCAACCCCACACTTGCTCCCCACTCTGCAGAACCAGGGCCGGGCTGGCTTACGGGATAACGCCGGCGCTGGAGCTGGCGATTATTACTTTGGCGAGGACTATAGGAGAAAATTGTCGTTAGTGCATACTCGCTCCTACTGTCTGCCGCCCTCATCTACATTCGGAAAATATTCCCGCACTCTATGACTGATTACGCTGCTGAAAAACTAATGGGGCGTTGCCCCATTGCGTCCGCACGTGCAGCACGCATACAGACAACAGCCAGACAAATCTTGGACCGATCCAGGATACTTCCAGCATGGTGACTGACAAACCTTTGAATCTCATTATCATTCGCCACGGTCAAACTGACCACAACCGTCGTAAGATCCTTCAGGGCCATTACAATTCCAACCTCAACGAATCTGGCCTTGAACAGGCCAGACTGGCGGGACTGCGTCTAGCGGATGAGAACATTGTTGTGGACCGTGCGTGGTCCTCTGACTTGAGTCGCTGCCGCATGACGTTGGAAAAGATGCTGGAGGCCGCTGGTCAGACCACGGTGCCTATTTCCTACTCCAAAGATCTTCGGGAGCGCTTTATGGGCGATCTGGAGAACATGTCGGTCAAGGATGCCCACGCCAAGTGTGAGCGTGAGGGCAAGGTGTTTCATGACTATGGCGAGACATCAAGGGACGTGACAGTCCGCATGTCTAGACAACTTGATGAGATCATCGGTGATGCCATCGAGCACAATTACGACACGGCGGTGGTCATGTCACACGGAAGTGCGCTAGCTCGTCTTGTCAAGCACATGCTAGATGACCTTCACTACAAATTCAGCGATCTGATCAAGGTGGAGGACATTAAGGTGCCGTCCAATACCGCTTTCACTGTTGTGGAGATCGACAAGAAGACTGGAGCTGGAGTTTTAGTCAAGTATGGCGATGCCTCGCACCATGCTGATGGTTCCAAACCTGTTGACCAGAGTGTGATTTAGGATGGCAGGAGACCCTGGCGCCAGTTTGAGATTTAGAACGGCAGTTGTCGTGCATTGATAGATATTAGATTAATAGACAGACATTGATAAAAATTCTGCCGCCGATTTGAGGACATTCCTTCAAAGAAGAATAGTAAAGCAGATCGCCACACTGCACCCATCGTAACAAATGTATCATGCTATGTACTACAAGGCACCCTTCTCCTTGAGCTGGCTTATGAGCTCGTCGACAGAACCCGCAATTGTGCCTGCCTGGCGCTTCGGTGGCTCGGCGACCTTGAGCACCTCAAGTCTAGACACGATTTCGACACCGAGATCGGCCGGCTTAATGCTCTTGAACGGCTTCTTCTTGGCCTTCATAATGTTGGGCAGCGACGCATATCTGGGCTCGTTGAGACGCAGATCCGTCGAAATGACAAGTGGCAACTTGGCCTCAACAGTCTCTACACCTCCATCTACCTCGCGTGTCACCACAACCTTGTCACCCTCGACCGACACCTTTGATGCCTGGGTGGCCTGGGGCCAGTTGAGTAGGCCTGCGAGCATCTGGGCGGTCTGTGCCGAGTCATTGTCGATGGCCTGCTTACCGAGAATAACTAGATTGGACTTGTCTTCCTCGACCACCTTTTGCAGGAGCTTGGCAACGGTCAGAGGCTCGATGTTGGCGTCCCCCACGTCAATCAGAGTCGACGTATCAGCGCCCTTGGCGAGCGCCTGCCGGAGCACATCCTGGGCCTTGGCAGGACCAGCAGAAACCACATGGATCTGCTCCACAAGGTCCTTGTTTCCTTCCCGCAGGCGAATGGCCTCTTCAACAGCAATGTCGCAAAACGGGTTGATGGCATACTTGACGCCCTGGGTCTCGACACCGGTCTGGGCCTTGTTAACTCGGGGTTTGACAGCAGCGTCAATGACTCGCTTGACTGGAACTAGAACTCTGAGCTTGGACATTTTGCTAAAAGTGTGTTTGGGGAGGAGTGCAAGTTCAAAATGTCACTTCTTCGGGAGAAGAGTGTGGAGAATATGGGGAAGCGGCTGACTCTCGGTGCCGAATTTGACCGAGAGTGGGAGGAGGGGCAGAGCGGAGAGGAGGAGGGGAGAAAGGGAGAGTGTTGAAAACAGGATATGAGAGAATATCGAATAGAGAGTGATGTAATTGGCAATAACTTTTGTTCCTTTCGGTTAATATATCACTGGTGCTGCTTTCACTCGGCCTCGATCTGCTCATTGGCCCTCGGCTTGCCAGGGAACCCTTCGCAGGGCCGAAATCGGGACATTTTCCCGGGGAGAGAATGCGGGGCAGTGCCCCATCTAGCCTTGACATTCAAGGCTTTAGTCGAGCTGTTGAAGTATCCAGCAGAGAAGAAACAGCGTTCCACAGTTGACTGCTATCGTGTCTGTGAGTCAGTCTTCTCAATTGTCGTCTAATACTCTTCTCCATAACTTTGGAATCCATCTGGGTCAGCGAATAGTGACCGTGGGCAGATAGAATTTAAAATCAAAACATCCAGCCCTGAATTGCTCGATAGCAAGTCAAATAGAAATACAAACGTCCTTTACGCGTCTAGTGATATTCTTGAGGAATGATCGAACAAAACCTAGTCCTTGAATGAGATGCACTCGCCGAGCTCAAAGAGTGTGAAAGTGTGAAGTTATTTTGAGGAAGTGACATGAAAAATTCTTTTTTTTTCTCTTGTTTATTCATTGCATGCTTAAATAATAGTACACATCCAAATCTCACCAGGGATCGGGCTCCACCGGAGACATTTGCGGCAGCTGCTGCTGTTGCTCAGAAGCATAGCGTTCGAGAAGTATCCTCTTGCCCTCGCGTTCATCAAGCATATTCTTCTCACGCTCAAAGAAACTCGCATACTTTTGCAAAAAATCCTCATCCTCATCGTCAGAATCTGCCACAAACGCAGCGCTGATGTACTCCCTAGGCGGAGCAGCAACAGGAGCGACCACAGAAATCTCCTCAGATTCAGAGTCACTTTCTTCTAACACAGGTCGCTTACGCTTCGTCGGCTTCTTTTGCTTGCCGTTGGCTTCTCTCAACTCCTTTCTGCGCTCAGCATCCCTTTTCTTCACAAGTCGACGGGCCTCAAGTTCCTCAGAAGAAAGTTCGGAGCGGGGTGCAAATCTCTTGTCATTAAGTGCTTTCTCCAAATCATCGTCATCATCGTCGTCAGAGACCACAAACCCGTCACCGGCATATCCCACTCCACTATTATCTGGCCCGCCATCATTGTCTGAATCTTCGTGGTCAAGCTCCTTCCATGACGAAAAATAATCTGCAGCCGTTTTCCCTTCTTCGACCATTACAGGCTCATTCAAGTACTTCTCAATCCAATCAGAACTGGCTTTGACTTTTTTAATGTCGACACCGCTCTTGAGCGTGCACTGACCTTTTTTACCAGCATCTGGTATGGTAATGTGGCTCATTCTCAAAAGCAGTCTAAGTTTGCCATTGAAGGAAAGTTCTGAAAGAAAATCGTCACCATTCGAAGAAATCGATAGAAATTGCACTGGTGGAACAAGCAGCACGTTGTCAGGATTCAAATCCTGCCACTGTAGCCTATTTGCGACCATCTCAATCAAATTTGCAAGAACCCACTCTACAAGGACCCTCTGATCAGCATCAATTAGAGCTGCCACAAGGAGAGCGAATTTTCGTTCTAATTCGAGCGATGAGTCTTTAAACTCGACTTCAACAACCTTTGCAGTTCTTGTGACCTTCTTTTGTTGCACCTCGCCATTGTCAAAATAAAACACAGTGTTAGGCATCTTGTAAAATGCCAGCTCCATAAAAAGAGAGGGAGTTCTTTCAAGAGCAGCAACCAGCTTGTCGGTGTATTTGGCAACAAACTTTTGCACCTCTCTCCGCGCACCATTGGAAGCCGGAATTCCTCCGTTGCTAGACGTCATGTCGCGAAGTAGAACAATCAAATCGATGGAAAAGAAGTGTGCACACTGCTCGTTCTTGAAAAACAGACGGAAAAAGAATTTGAGTGCCCACATGATCTCTTTCTCATTCAATTCTCTGTAACTTTTGAGAAAGATCTTGTAGGTATTGATGGTAGAGTCATGGACAAACTTTTGCTCGAATTTTGCAAACTCAAATTTGACTTCTCTCGCCCTCTGTGCCCTGTCTTCGGCCTCAGCTTCTTCGTCCTCGTCATCCTGTTGCTCAGCGTTCTCGCTATCTGTAATCGTGTTAGTCGCTGTCTTCTTTCTTCGAATGGCCTTCTTGGCAACATAGACAGACTCCTTTTTAGAATACCTTTCAAGAACCTTGAAAGTAATGTGAATGAAGCGGATAGTATCGCGAAGAAAAGAGAAGGAGCGATAAACTGTTAACCTGGGCAGATTAGAAATGCCAACAAGCGTGTACTCCTGATAGAAGAGACGTGCTTTCATATTGTCGGACATTTCCACATCATCAGGCTTGCCCCGAAACTCCATATCCTCAACAGTTAGCATGACTTCGCGAAAACAATTCATTGATGCATGCACTAGATCGAGATCTAGGGTCTGAAGGTTCTGTGGCTCCACTAGAAACTTGGACATGACGACAAAATGGTTTTGAGATAGACAGCTGGCAACAGGTTTGTAGTCTACCACCTTATGCTTCAGTGTGTGGTATCTGTGAGACTCCAGGAACCAGGCCGCAAGGTAGAAATAGTAAACGCGGTGAATACGAAGTAGCTTATCAGCCTCGCGCTCTATTAGCCGTCTGATGCTTTCAAATAGAGTGTTGAATCCCATTTCCAAGAATTCGGCAGTGAAGTTTCTGACAATTTCGCGGCAGTGATTGTTGATGGTAACAACCTTGTCAAAATCAAACTTTTCAAGTGATTTGCGGGATGAGTGCTGCGGCTTGCGCCATTTTTTGCGTTTATCCACTTTAGCAAGAAAATCTGAGGCGGATCCACGAAGAGCAGCTTGTCCTGATACAGGATTCGGTCCAATCTCGCCGGGCATTTGGATTGTCACCATGGGGCCAAAGCGGCTATGTCTTGTAGACATTTGGCCTTGCATACTACGCCCCAAGGCCTTTTCATATGTGAGAGCACCCGCAAGTTCACTTTGAGATTGCTTGTCTTCGACGCCATTGTTTACAGCCGATGATGCCTTCGAATAGAGAGCCGCAGATTTGATACCCACTAGAGTAAAGAAGAGACACTCCAGCAAGGCAGTGTCCTGTTCACGTAGAGAATGACCAACCTCACTCGCTAAGGCAATCAGAAAGTCAAGCACACGCTGGCTGTGAAACTGGTCGAGGACGTGGTTTCGAGAGACGCCTTCGGACGAGACTGAAACGTCGCCGTAGTCTATGGCGGCAATATTGCGGAACAGATACACAACGAGCTTGAGAATATCGTCATCTCGAGCCCCACGTTCTCGCTTCTCTTCCACTATAGTCATGAGGGGTTCGTTTGCCACCATGAGAACCGCTGTTAGCGTCTGCAGCGAATCAAGCAACAAGAGGCCCTTGTACTTCACCTGGGCCGTTTTCAGAACCTCAAAATTGTTGAACTGGCTTTCAGAGGACTCTTCGTCCAGTACGAGTGGCCATGTGAGGGGAACAAGAAGCTCGATACATGCTAGGGCAATGGCTCGCAATCGCGCCGATTCCGGGGTTTCCGAATAAAGCTGCAGGATTTGGACAATATCGCTGACAAGAGATGTTTCAGATATAGCTCTTGCCACGTCCCAGCGATTTAGATGTGCATCGTAGCCCTTGAGCCAGCGCTTGAGGTCGCGAAGACAAGCAATGGCATCGTCACCTAGAACATACTTGTCCTGGACAGTGTCGTAGCCTCCCAGGGCTGAGACAAGGTTGTTTATGTGGGTGAATAATTTAGGGTCTGTGGAGTCGACTGGCATGGCTAGCTAGTTCCAAGTTTTCCCGCAGAGCGCGGTCTGAAGAGTTGTGGTGGGATTGATTCTGTTGCGTTTTGGTCAAAACGGGATTAATTAATGCGCGTTGAGTTCGCGCGTATATTGCAGTGGGAGGGGAGGGGACGCGAGAACAGAAGGGAAGTGGGAAGGAGAGAATGGTTCTGAACCAGAGAGATGTTGAAAATTATGCCACTCAGCGTGCCTTGATCAATTTCTCTATGATGTAGTTGACCTCGGGAACAGCTGCCGTATTGTAGTTGGACCAGGCTGGTGTGCTGAGAGCAGCGTGGCAGATTTGAACGATTTACAAGGCAGGCTTGTTACAAATTTAGAGTCCAGTTCAATATAGATTCGGAAGACTATTGAAAGTTTCATTTTCCAACTGAAGACTGCTACAGGCTCTTATTTGTGCAGAATCAATTTTTGCGCTAAAGTCGACCTCTTCCAAGTTTGGGCGGGGTGTAATCTGGATCATACACTGAGCTCGCTGCAATAAGACTCTTTACAGATCGATTTGCACAACAATTTCGGAGTTCAGTTCTCTCGGCTTTCCTTTCCAAAGAGGTGCTGATGACGGGAACGCTCATAGGAGCTAACGCTAGCAACAGGTCAGAATTGGAATACCGAAGTGCCCAACACATGCTAATGTGGTATTATAACAATTTTAGTATTCTATAAGCTAAGGGCACAGTGTGAAAGCTCTAAAAATCTCTGCCAACTTTGGGTGTATCTCTAAATGATTTAATCGTTCCGTAGTGCCGTACGTTTGCACATTTGAGAAACCACAAATCCTTGGAGCATTCCCGATACGTAGTTAAAAGGAAATTTCTATAGAGTATTTCAAAGCTTCAATCTCTTTTGAATATTCCTAAGGAACCTCGTGTCCTTCATTCAGAGAGTTCTGAGCATGTTCTGCATCAATCATCGAGACTGCAAGCCTCTAATGGTTGACAGGACAAATATAGGGCGTAAATGAATATTTTTACCAGCTATAGCTTTGCAAGAAGTTCGGCTTATGAAAACGCTGATGATAGATGCCACGGCCTGGGTACTAGCAATCCAACTTTGCACAGTCGTAACCACCAGAATCTGCGTGCGAGAATTGTTTTCTGAGAAGGCTCGCCAATTTAGCATGGGACTCGCTGAAAATCATAATTAGTGGCATTACTTGTTTGATCTATCCTGTGCCACATCTTTCTGTTGCTCGCTACTCACTGCCAGCTAGCTTTGTGTAGGATGGCGGTTGGTCCAGAGCAGTCCCAGAAACAGCTAGTGAAGACTGTTGATCTATTAGATTCATCATTCTAGTGTGACATTTTTGTCGGGAGGTGAAAGGCTCACATTCTCCTGAGCTACAGGCATCATCCACCTTTTAAATTGCTCTAGACTGTCGGCACAGGGGGTCTGTCACTGTCAGAAGTCTGAGTGCAACACCTCAACGCAAGTTTCATGTTCCGCTTCTGGGACCAACAAACCAATCCTCTAGTGACTCACTCGACTCAAACTGCAGACTGTCGTTAGAGTGTTTGGGTCTAGCTTCAAGCGTTTGCCTATTCCATCTTAGAAATAGAGGGCAGTTTCACGTAGAGGCAGACTAGAGGGAAACAAAAGAATATTGATGTTTCACATACTCATGTAGCGTCTAAACTCTCTTCAAGCTTAGTGTTATATATATATATACAGGTAAAATACATAAAATAGCCGCCAATATGGAGGAGGTGGCACGATGTGGAGCCAATTTCAAGGCATTGACCTTGAATGTAGCGCTTTCTGCGCAATAAATAGATTGATGGGCATCATGCGCTCATCATGCCCGGCGATCACTCCCGATGCTTTGTCGTGCCTATCTTAGCACCCCGAACCTTGGCCCAATCAGTGGTCTTGTCGGCCTCCGAGTCTAAAAGCCCACACAAAACAACCATGTCTCCTCTGATCAGGTATCCACCTATCTGTACTACTTCTCCGTCCTTGTCTGGCGTAATAATACGCTGCTCAGCATTCTCCAGCACAAGATTTGTCGTTTGGTCGTAGGATATCAGAGTTCCGGCAATCACATCGCCATCAACCGTCACAATAAGCACTTTCTCTGGGTTAGTACATTGTTGGATAGCTCTAATTGGGCTCTGATACTTACTGTTCAAGTATCCGCTGAGAGATGCCATGATGATAGAGACTCAAATTTGGGGCCACAATTGGTGCTGATACAAATTAGCTCGCATATAGTGGGCAATAATGAGCGTTTAGGAAATTAGCGACGATACGTTGGCAATATGGAGGTGGTAAATAAAAATATTTTGAACAAATAAATGCGTCGATTTAGCAAAGCGAGTAGGAGCAGGATCACAATTCTGTCGTGGCATACTTTTGGCTTTCGAAGCGTTGTACTCTGGTGTGTTTTACATGGATCCCGCGTGGTGGTCCTAAACATAGCAATTAGTAGGAGGAATAATCCTCTCCCTCCACGTCTCTATCTAGAGTCTATCAGCAGTTAGTTATTCAACGCAACTTTCTCCTTCCTTCCCCTTGATCATCTCGTATATTGTCTGCGTAGTTGACAGCACCATAATGGTGCAACCAAACGCAATGCACAGGTAGCTGCCAAGCTTGTGGCGCAGACCCTTGTTTGATAGCTTAATAAAACAGGCTGGCGGAAGAATATAAGCCATGACACAAGCACTTGTAGCTCCAACAAGTTCTAAAATGACGCCAAGATCGCACGTGAAGAGCGACACCGACATGGCGCCAAGAACCAGCACAGTCGTGTAAATAATGTGCCTTTTCTGGTTGAATTCTAGATCATTTGGGTACAGGTAGTTGATTAACACCTCTCTGCAAACAAAAATCTCAAGCGGGAGAGTTGTAAGCATGTTGAATCCAAAGCAGAATCGGGCCACATTAGCCATGGTGTCTGATCCCGGAAAGTTGTTGAGGACGTTGCCCTTGGTTTTTGTGCCGAAAATAAGAAAACCACCAATTCCCATCAGCATACATGCCACCATTGAAACACCTGTAGACCAATGGGTGACTGTTGCGAAGCGATCCATTGTGGGTTTCTTGAGTGAGTCAAAGATGAGGAGGGAGTTGTGGTGGCAGACAAATGCGAAGGAGATTACTGAAACGCCTTGAAAAATTCCCGGAGAAAAGAACCAGCCAGCATGAGTCCCTTCTTCGGATACTGGGCCACGGAGAGCCGGATCAAGCATGGGCCCTCGGATGATGACTGTCAGCACAATGACGAACATAGAAATGAGAGCAAGCCCTGATGCTTTAGCTAGGTGAGCAATATTGCGGTTCAGCGCAAGCGGAAACGAAATGAATAGCGTGCAAAAGACAATGACCACATTGCGCTTGATGAGGAAGGAGAAGAATCCCGTAGAGGGCAGGAATGAAGCTAGAACGTGGGGAATAGTATCGCCGATAATGACACAAAAGGCCATAGAACCGCCAAAGGCAAACAAGCCCTGAGCAAGAGAAATGATGACAAATCCGGGGCGGCCAAAGCAGTGAGAGACGGTCGCCTGAAAGGTATCTGTCGAAGACAGCTTGGCATTGGTCACCATGAGCCGGATGGTCCAGTCTATGACTACGGTGAGTCCTGCCAACAGCAGTATGCCTCCCAGCAGCCCAGACTCTCTGACGGCATATGCCTGGCCGATAATGCCGGCGCCAATGATGGAGTTGGCCATGTTCATGAAGGCCATTTTCATGGACGACTTATCGGAGTCATCGGTGAGCGCCAAAAGCGCATCATTGTCGCCAAAGTGGACTGTCTGGGGAGCCACCAGTGGAACGTTGTCCAAGCTTTGGCGGCCTAGACCCTCGTCATAATCGTCAAACTCGCTGTGGGGCCCAATGGAATCCATTTCTGCCGTGTCCGGGAGGCTGTCTGCCAAAGAGCCGAGGCTTTCCCGAGATTGCCGAGACTCTGCAAGCGCCAGAGATCTTTCAGGGGCCGCAGAGGCACTACCAGTCGCCTCTAGCCGTTCATAGGACATTTGTTGGCAAGAGTGGGTTCGCGTAGGGTTGGACCTAATTACTGCGTTGAGCCTAATTACGGGAGGGGAGGGGGAGGGAAGCTGGACCAGAGTGGGGCGTTGGCTGGCAGAAAAGAGCTGACGCAGCTGTCACAATTGTCAAAAGGACACAAAAATATTGCTGCTAATGAAAAAACGCTGCCTCAAAACAAGACTCGGTAATTTCTTCGTTGGCAGCAACCGTCCACCAGAGACCCAAGCAGTGCCTGCGGGGTGAGTGGAGCTACTCTGAGCCAGAGGAAACGCGCCCGCGCCTGCCAACAAGCAAGCAAGCAACACGTTCCGTAGCAAAGACACAGCCCTAGCCAAAGCAGTACTGCTGTATTAGGTGCTCATAAATGATTAACTACATGACCTTAACTTAGAAACACAGGCAAGCCAGTGCGTAATTTTTTAACGAGAGGTGGGAACAACCTTCTGGAAGACACCTCTGGCGGCCTGCTTGGAGATCTTAGCGTTGGGGTTGGCAGCTCTCTCAGCCTTCTTCTTGGCAGCAGTGTCCTTCTTGGAGGCCTTGGCGTCCTTGATGGCCTGCTCACGCTGGGCGGCACGGACCTCTGGTCTCTGGCCCTTCTTCTCTCTGATAACATCAACAGAAGCGCCGACAACAGCACGCTGGTGCTTGACGACCTTTCTGGATCTCTTCTTGGCAACCTCCTCAGTGATACCCTTCTTGTGGTGTCTTCTGTAGAGCTGGGTCCACTGAATGTTACGTGGGTTCTTCTTGAGGTTGAAGAGAGCAATAGACTGGTGCTTGCCGAATCTGAAGATCTTGGAGTCGCCTCTAACAAAGAGACGGCCCTTGCCGGGGTAGATCTTGTTGCCAGAAAATGCGTCCAATTCGATCTTCATTGTGGTGTATGACTTGAACTGTTGTTGGAACCTGGTGAGGATGATTGTATGGGAGTGTTAGGGTTTGTCATATTGGGACTGTTTTTGGGAGAAGTGACCACGACAGTGGGGTGACGGGGAATAGCTGGGGGCGGCAGAAAGCTGAAAAAGCACTGGCGTCCGAGTTGAGAGAAAGAGAGGAGATGATGGTTCAGCTCTTTTATCACTTTGGTACTGTTGCTCTCCTCTGCCTGTGCTTTTCTCTCCGCAGCGTCCAGGCATTCCCAGTGCCGCCAGTCGGACCCTCCCGTGCACATGCACGCTAACCCTAATCCGCCGCTCCCATCAAACAGCCCAAAATTTCACTAACCAGCTCTTCATCTCACACCGGAGTGCAAAAAGAATAAGCGCAGCGATGGCCCCCAAGACTAAGAAGAACCAGGAGACTCTCTCCTCCAAGCTTGCCCTTGTCATCAAGTCTGGCAAGTACACCCTCGGCTACAAGTCGACCCTCAAGGCTCTTCGCCAGGGTCAGGCTAAGCTCATCATCATTGCTGGCAACACTCCCCCACTCAGAAAGTCTGAGCTTGAGTACTACGCCATGCTTTCCAAGACCGAGGTCCACCACTTCCAGGACTCCAACAACGAGCTTGGTACCGCCTGTGGTAAGCTCTTCCGTGTCGGTGTCCTGACCATCCTTGATGCTGGTGACTCTGACATTCTTACCACCCTGCAGAACTAGAAGGCTGCGGCAGAAAAAGGTTTTAATATGTAGTTAATGATGAAGTTTAGAAAATGGGCAGAGCTCATTAATTATGCATTGATTTTATGTGCTTCGTTGGTCCGCGCTCACTTGCAGGTATTGATTGTCTGCTGAAATGAAATTTGCAAGCTTAGCCGCACTCTCCCAGACAGGCTGATGCGCGCTTATGCTGGTTTTCTCGGTAGGGTGTCTCGTCTTCACAGCCGTGCTGGGCGGCGGCCCTGCTCGGTAGGCAAGTACGCTTCAGCCGTGCTATGCCTTACGGGGCTGCGGGCACCGTGGGGATGGTGTTTTCTGCACGTGTGAGTGACGTAGGCAGGGGCCGGCGACTTTTCAGCGTGTCTGCTTTGCTCGAGCCTCAACATCCCGACTGGCTATTGTGGTCCTCCTCGTTGGAAGGCACATGCGGCATGCCTTGGTCGCATGCTACTCCTCCCTGCTCGTGTCTCAACTAGGTGTCTTGGATCGGTTGCCAGGGGAAGTGGGGAGCCAGTTGCGGAAAATCGACGTGTCGCAATTGGGGGTATGGCGGAAGAAATTTTGTCTCCTAGGAGAGGAGAGTTCTTTTGTAGCCTTGGGGTTGTGATCCTCGTCGCGCTCCGGCACCCACCTCTCCGGGCAGCGAGCAATTTCATGCAATCTCTCCTGCAACACCAGCCTCATCCCAGGCTCTGCCCCCCCCCCCCCTGCTTCTCCCAGGCATCCAAAACCTGAAACAGCCGAAAACAGAAGTGCTCTGCCAAAAGCGCAAATCACGTCTCGTCTCACCTCGTCGCTGTTTGGGCGGTGTCATATAATTTGACTCCTCCACCTGCACCTTGCCACGAAATTTTCTGAGTCCTTGGATTTGTTTCTCCTCAGACAAGCCCCTTTTTTTTGCGCCAAAAGCTAGCCGGTCCTCTACCCCCGCGCTCGCCAGCCCTTCCCACCACGCAGACACGCACACTTGGCTTCTTGACCCCATTGCATCACTGCACATTTGAGGTTCTGCCATCGCGACTCAGCCTCATTTTACGGTGCTATAAAGGCTTAGCAACTGCCCTATTAACTGGAGTATATCGACTGAAGAGTTTCTTAGCGCCTCCAGGCAAATCTTGCTGGGCCCATATATCGAATCTCGCTAGGTGTCATTCCCTCGGTTAGCACGCGAAAAACCGCACCAAGCAACCGCAAAACCACACCAGGCAAACACAACACCGCACCAAGCAAAACATCGGCTATCACCCCCACAGCATGTCAGTAACCGCGTCGAAAGCGCCACAGCCGCCCGTGGCAAGCAGCGAGTCCCACGCTCCCCCACCCCGCCGCATCTCATTCGCCGTCTCGGACCACTACCAGCTGCTCGAACACATTGGCGAGGGCGCGTACGGCGTGGTGTGCTCGGCCATCCACCGGCCGTCGGGCCAGAAGGTGGCCATCAAGAAAATCACGCCGTTTGACCGACCCATGTTTTGCCTGCGCACGCTGCGCGAAATCAAGCTGCTGCGCCATTTCCACCACGAAAACATCATCTCCATCATGGACATTCAAAAGCCCCCTTCGTACGAGACTTTCAACGAGGTCTATCTCATCCAGGAGCACATGGACACGGACCTGCACCGCGTCATTCTGACCCAGAAGCTGTCGGACGACCACTGCCAGTACTTTCTGTACCAGACACTGCGTGCGCTCAAGGCCATCCACTCGGCCAACGTGCTGCACCGCGACCTCAAGCCACAGAACCTGCTGCTGAATGCCAACTGCGACCTCAAGATCTGCGACTTTGGCCTGTCGCGGCCTCTCGCCGCCTCCGAGGACAACTTTGGCTTCATGACGGAGTATGTCGCGACCCGGTGGTACCGGGCGCCGGAAATCATGCTTACGTTCCAGGAGTACACCAAGGCGATCGACATGTGGTCAGTTGGTTGCATTCTGGCTGAGATGCTGTCAGGCGGGCCCCTGTTCCCGGGCAAGGACTACCGCCATCAGCTGATTTTGATTCTCGATGTGCTGGGGACACCGTCGGCCGAAGACTTCCGCTCCATCAAGTCCGAGCGGGCGCGCAACTACATTCACGGGCTGAGGCTCAAGGGTCGCGTGCCGATGGCGTCCTTGTTTCCAGACGCTAATCCGGACGCCGTTGATTTGCTGGAGAAGCTGCTGACCTTCAACCCGGCCAAGCGCATCACCGTGGAGGATGCCCTCAAGCACCCTTATCTGTCGCCGTACCACGACCCGGACGATGAGCCGACAGCCGAGCCAACGCCAGACTACTTTTTTGATTTTGACAAGTACAAGGACCAGCTCGACATCGAGGACCTGCGCAAGCTCATCTACGAGGAGATTATGAAGTAGCTCTTCTGGGATAAGGTGCAGGTGCCGGCTGCAGTCAAGGAGGTGGCTTTTTTTGGCTGCTTTGCTTCTGTCAGCTTTTTCAAGCTGCTTTTTGTGGGCTTCTGCCAGGGCGGTGCCTGCCAGTGTCGCACCCACTGCCTTGAGTCTGGTTCTGGAACCCGGAGCTTGGAACCTAACTTGCGCCTGGCACCCTGGCCCTGACCTTGCACCAAAAACCAGGAGCCTGGCACCTGGCACCTGGAACCTGGACCCTGTCTCGGGTGGCTCAGGAGGCTGCAGCAGGTGCATTTGGGGGCCGGTGCCGCTGCCGACTCTAGCGATATTTTGCCACCGAGTGTAGCTCTAGATACATTTCTATATGCTTTCTATACGTCTCGCAACAAGTCATTTGGATTAACCTAGTTGAGATGCCACTTCTTCCTGATTTGTCCGATACGTCTGCGCGTCGCTCTGCTGCAAGTCGCACTTGCGACATTTTGTGGATTTTAGGGAAATGTGCTGGTGGGCCGCAAACTGGCGGCAGCTAATGTGGGCGAGGGATTTCCATGTACACAGGTGTTCTTTCAGCTGCACACATGAGTTGTCTAGCCCGCGGAAGAAAGTGACTATCTGGCAGGGCAAGTCCCAGCCTTGGGGTTACTCGCCAGGCAATTGACAGATTTCGGCAATAACTGTCTTTGCAATGGCCTCTCTGAAGCCGTGCCCCCAGACTCTGGGCGCGCCGAAACTTGTCCTCGGTGACATGATGCAGGGCCATCTAGATGAGCGTGTTTTTACGAATTGGGGCCCAAACCTCATTAGGCAATGTTTACAGTGCAGAATGGGGAGCTGTAACTAGCATTCAAGCTGTGCGTGCGTGCGCAGCTGCAGCGCTGCGCTGTGCGGTGCGGTCAATGTCGACGCTGGCTGGAGTGCAGCGCCTTGCGGGGGATCCGGGCCGCCTTGCTTTCGCCGTTGGGGGGCAGGCCTGCTGCTGCGAGATGGGAGATTCGGCAGAGTTGAGTTGTGTAGGCGGCATGATAGCAGCAAGATAGTTAGAAGTGCACTGCGTTTGCTGCACCTCCTGCTTCAGCCAGATCCGAGCCAGATCCGAGCCAGATCCAACGTGTGGTGTGCGCCAACTAGCCGTCCTTGGAAGAGAGCGCCTAGCGGGCCAGTGCGGCAGAGCTCGCAAATCCGGGATGCTGCAGGGCTGGCCCTGGCTAAAGGGACTGGACAATGTGCGCTAGAAGAGTGATTTGCGGCAAAAAGCGGACAAATAGCGGGGCCTGGCTCAGCAGGGGCAGCAGGGGCGACAAGGTTTTGTGGCTCGCAATCAGCCAATTTGTGCAGACCGGGAGTGGCCTGGCCTGCGTGCAGCTGGCGGTTGGGTCGCTTCCAACAGCGCGCCGTTTAGACTGTCCCTGCCTGTCCCTATCCGCCCTGTCCGCTCTGGCCAGGGTTTTTTTTCAGCATGCATCACCAGGCCGGTAGGCGTTTCCCTGTGCATGCTGCTGCGTATGTGCCAGTTAGCTGATCGGACCCCTGCCGTGAGACCCCTTGATGGGGCAGCGCCCCATTAAGGGGGGGTGTAAGCTAGAGCAGCAGCCCATCAGTCTAATTAAAATAATATAGTCGCACAGACAGATCTGCTCGTCAGGCAGTCAGCCTTCCCCCGAGACTATCCGTACCGCTCACCTGAGAAGATACCCGAGACTACTGCCACCTTCTTGTCGCCGCCAATGCTGCTGCAATGCTCTCCAACGGCCGGCCCCAACTGTCAGCTAGCTTCCGCCAACTGCCCGTCAGCGGTGTAGATGCCTCAGGCCTGTGCTTCTCGGGCTGGTCCTGCGAGCTACTGGCCACTGCGATGCGCCGGCAAGACTGGCATTTGACGCACCGCAAAGTGTGGCTCTCTGCACTTATCCCGAATCTTAAAATCCATTGAGTTCCCAGCAGGCTTCCAGGGATGGAAATGGCGTGCCGTTGGCTTACCGTTGCCGTTCGATTGCACAATTGAAGGCAGTCGCACGCAAGATCTCCAGATCCTTCTGCAGTATTTTGATTCTTCAACTAGCTGGTCAGCCATCAGGTGTCTCCACCCAATTGTGTCTCCCTCGGCCTAAAAGTGCCCAACCCTGCTTCGCCCTGCGAGGGGCCCACCGGTCCCGTGCCAGACGCCACTGGGACCACTCTGGAGCCACTGTATAGGCCACTCAGGGTCCTGCCAGTGGGAATGGGCCCACTCAGGCACCACCTGTGCCACTAGTGCACGCTCGGCCCCACTGGCTGCGGCAAGGGCTCAGGGACAGACAGCCTCGTAAATCATGGGGGCATCGCTTCCGCGGTTTTTGCACCTGATCGCTTCCACAAATTAATTATACGCTAATAAATAAGGTCACTGCTTCTGGTAGTAAATGCCTAGCCCGTAGCCGTTGCCGTTGTTCTGGCCCTTAACGGACTGGTACATGAAGCCCTGCGGATAGCCGCCCGCCTGCTCGACCGGCGACGTGGTGGACGGCGGCGCCGTCATGGGCGGCGCCGGGGTGCGGCTGGCAGACGAGGCCATGGACGGCGTCGGGTAGCCCAGAATAAACTGCGTGTTGGGCAGCGGCGCCGACAGCGGCGGCGTAGAGGACGAGCGCCCCGCATCGCGCAGCGACGGCGAGGCCTGGGCATGTGATCGCTGACCGCCGTAGGCGATCTGCGGCGAGTAGTACGTTTGTGGTGTGGCCATGGCCGACGGCATGGCCGAGCCGGGGTAGTGGGCGATGGCGTGGGGCGATGGGGACTTGTCCTTGGCAGCGGTTTGGGGCTGCGCCGCCGCGGCGGCGGCGGCGGTCTCGTAGTAGTTGGGCGCGGTGTTGAGCGGGAGCGGCGCAGCGGCGCCACCTGTGGCGCCAGCTGCGTGAGCAGCAGCAGAGCCGGCCGACGGCGCGCGGTACATCTGCGGAGCAGCACCCTTGTAGTAGGCTCCGACGGTGGGCGACCGCGGACGGTTTCGCGGCGGCGCGAACTTGCACTTCTGCTTGTGGCGCTTGCAAATGTCGGTTCTTGTGAAGGCCGCCGAGCAGTACTCACAGCCGTAGGGCCGCTCGCCGGTGTGGCGCAACATGTGGCGCTTAAGGTGCTTACCGTGGTTATACGTCTTGTGGCACTCGGAGCAGACAAACTTGCCGTTCTCGTCGCGCTGCGGCGGCTTGTCGAGGATACGAGAAGCCGGCACGTGAGTCACGCCCATGAACTGGTTCTGCATATAGCCTTGGCCGTAGGGGACAGCCGCTGCTTGGGCGTCGTAGGAGGAGTTGGGCGGCATGGCCGACGGGGCAGCGCCAGGCATTTGGCCAACAGGCACCTGGCCCATTGGCAGCGCAGCGGCGCCGGCTGCCATGGCTGCACCCGGCACGGCACCAGGAACGGCTCCGGGCACCGAGGGCGGGTACATGTATGCGGTCTGGTGGCCCGGTGGAGCAGCATACGACGGTAGATGGTAGCCATAGAAGGTGGGCTGCGGGGCCGCGAAAGGACCTGTAGCGTGCATCTGCGATGCGGTGACAGAGCCCTGTTCAGACTCGTACATGGGGTTTAACTGACAAAAGGTGACTGGTCACAAGGACGGGGGCCGGAAAGGAATGACGCAGTTGGATCAAAGGGCGCGCGCGGGGTGAGCAAAGAGCGGAAGGGGGGATCTTGCTGCGGTACCTAAGTAAGTGAGAGCGAGCTGCGGTGCTGTGCCTACTAGTGGTGGAAGCAAGTAGCAGCAAGTAGTAGTGGTAGCAGCAGTAAGTAGCAGCAGTGAAGGAGCAAGTAGCAACGGTGAAGAGCGAACGCACGCAAGATCTCTACAATCTCCTTGGCGAATCAAGTCAGAACGCAGCAAGCCAAAATGTCGAATCCTTGACAGTGGGTATTGGTCGCCGTGTGGGTCAGAGTGGCATATATATACCACTCTACGGCATCCGGGGGGTTTCTCGTAGGGCAGTCTGTTTCAGCGCTAAAATGAGAGCATCCATGTTGGGTTAGCTGTTGCTGTTTGCAGAAAGGGTGCGCGCTGCGACGTTGCTTTTGTGAGGGTGGGCCCGTTGCAGGCGGGATGATGGCGGGGAGCAGCGCAAGCTGTGGTCACTTTGCTGCGAACCCGTATAGAAAGGAGGTGGCGGCGACAGCTCTAGAGGGAAATAGAGGCATTGCCTCTACCCGCTCTGAACTTTAGCTCAGGGCCACGTCCTTTCCACTTGACACTTTTTCCCTCTTCAATTCTCCACCCCGCTCCCCGAACGCCTGCGCAGGCGAGCGAGCCCCTCGCCTAGCCAACAGACCCTAGAATTGCTTCTGATTATCCCTATTTTTCCCTTGGGTACCTCCGCTGCCCGCAAAAGACAACAAAAAGCAATGGTCAAGTCCCGCAGGCGGCTGGCGTGTGGGTGTTCCATGCACAAGCGACAAAAGCAACGCTCAAATCTGTCCAGCTTCGACACCCCCAAAAGCAAATGAGTAAAAGCGCCCTCACATCCCACACTGTGCTTTTTCGCTGCCCCTTGCCCGACTAGCAGTTGCTTTTTCCCTCGCTAGAGTCAATTACTCGAGAGTTACGGCCCCACTCGACTCGCGCTCAGTCGGCAAAAATGTCACAGGAAGGCGCATGCGCGGTCTCGCGTTAACCTCCCGAGCTCCAGCCCTCGGTTCCGGCTCGCCTCTATCCGTCGCAGCTGACAGCGCACCAATGCCTAAAAGGCGATTCGGCAGCCCCCTCGTCCCCCAGCAGCTAGGTGGCACTCTCGTAACCTTCCAGGCGCCAGGCCAGGCACCGCATCCACAATGGGTGGTGGGTGGACCACCCAGCGCCAGGCACAGGTGGGGATGACGAGTCCCACGTGGGGCAGCGCCCCAGCCAGTGGATCCAGGGACAGGCCCGGCCACTACTGCCGCTTCTGCCGCTTCTGCTTCTGCTTCTGCCTCTGCTTCTGCCGCTGCCGCGGGTAAAATAGCTTGCGAGATCGTCTAACGTCTCTGTGCAGCAGGCTGCCAGCAGCTGCGAGTTCCGCGCAGCCGGGGCAGCGCCCCAGAAAAATCTCCCAGATCAGGGGTTCCAAGCTGTGTACCGCAAACGGTTGAGCCGCAAATACGATTTGTATCGTCCTGGCTGGCTGTCGCCGCTTCCGGGTAGCGAGCTCTCCAGCAACCTCCGCCAGCACGCGCCTCGCGTGCTCTCGCCTCAGGCGCGTCCAGGCCGCACCTGTCACAGCAGCAACCTTCGGCGCTTGTGCCCCTGGATCCGGTAGACAGCCGTTGCCGTCTTGAGAAGAGGGCTGCGTTAGCGTCTGATACGCATGCGATAGATGTCAAGCGTCCTACCGAAGAGTTGTAGGATTACACGTAACTAGTTTTTCTCTACGTACCACAGACCAGCCTACGCCGCCGGACGGTGAGCCGGCGCAGTGGCTCCACCGCCCACGCACCACACTCTGCACCACAGCCAATGTCCGTCGCGGAGCACGTACCACCCAACGGTTGAGGCCGTTGCAAGCAGACACAAGCATGCACAAGCACGCGAAACCAAAAGTACGTCATTATTGATGCTTTAGCATAAACCCGCAATTGCAATGCTCCTGTCGGGTACTACGCCAAGCACATCCTTGCCGTATTGTCCCTCTCCCTCCTACCTCCCGCGCTCTTGTGCTGCCCATGTTTCAACTACCCAACCGCCGCATTTGGCAGGTCTCCAGCTCCGCCTCAGGCACCAACATTTCGGCCTGCCTAATGCACCTCCTGCTCCATATTGGGCTAATATGTGACGATTAGTTTTGGGCTCTCTGGCACAGAGAGCCTCAGGTGCAGCAGCTGGCGCTGGCGGTCTGTCCTGCAGTCCCCCAGCCGGCGAAGTGGCCCAGCTTCAAAATTTTGGCGCGACCCTGAGCGCAGCTCCCCCCTTTCAAAGACCGTCCTCAGAGACCCTCCTCAAAGACCCTGCGCCGGCCCCAGACCTCCACCCGCGCCCCGCCAATCAGCACCTCCAAAACCAGCGCCAGGGAAAAGTACCACTAGCCTGAGACCTGCCAGGCCTTGTGCATCCCTGCCCCCTCTCCTCTGGCCCTCTTCCCGCCCAACTCGAGCTGGCGGACGCAGGCGGCGCTGCAAAAGCCCCACGCCGCATCCAGCCACAGACGTTTTGACATGACGTTCCAAGCCGCAAGATATCCCTTGCTGTGTGGACCTCACACAGAGATGCGAAAGCAGTGAGGTGCTTGAGCCTCCCTGAATCCTACTTTGCGCAATTTGGCTGGCCGGTACCCTTCAAACGCTGCCAGCCCTTGCCCAGGTCATTCTGCATGGACGCAGACCCAAGTAATCTCCGTTGCAGGCCGGCACTGCAGCTAGCAGAGCCTGCTCTCTGCCAACTCCAACCGGGCTAGTGCAACCCGAGGGGCATGCAAACCCTGGCATAAGCAGCTGCCGCACAAATCCTACTGCGAGATCCAGCTCTAGCCGGGAATCCTCGGCCGGATATCTACGCCCGCCCGCCCTAGGCGTTTAGTTATGCCCCGAATGAGCGACAGGGCATCAGGCAACTTCTCCCCCGAGGGTCTGCCGACAGGGCTGTCGACACAGCTGCCCCGCGCTGCGCCAGCGCTTCCTGCCCCTTCCCCAACACTCAGGCTCAGCCTGCGCTGAGGCCCGCCATACGCTGCCAAACATACCTCGCATTATGCCCTCGTAAATTCCTTCCGTGCAGGCGGACCCACTCAACTGACCCACCGGGTGCACCCATTGAGCCACTCAGTCCGCCTTCTCGCCTGCCCGCCTCACTCTGTTCCTCGGCTGCGCAGAAATAGCCACTCTCCCCCTCCACAAAGCACCCTGAAGTGGATCCCGGTGGAGCTCTGGTGGAGGCTTTAGTTCGAGACAGCACTTGATTTCGGTAGGGCCCTGCATGCTTCTCCACCCCGTTTCGACCGAGCCAAGGACCTAACCTCGCCCAATGGGGTTGTGTCCGCTGCCAAAACGGGGTCTCGCCAGAGAGCTCCGCGTCTGCGCGTTCGTGGGCAATAGCATACTCTGAGGCCTGGATTCTCCTCGTTTTTGACTTACCTGTAGGGTGTGTGTTGCCCATCCGCCTGCATCCGTCAGCCAAGCCGAGATACTGCACATCAGCACACTCTCGGTACACTCCGAGCAGAGCCGCGCCTCCTTCTCTAGGGCCAAAATTTCGCTGCATTCTTGGCCCAAGTTCAGCCTGGCTGCTGCCCCGTGATTCACCTGCATCAGAGTGGCGGTACACATCTCCAGGCACCAGCAGCAGCACCGCGACTTCACAGACAAATGCCACCGCCAGCCCCATCGGACAGCAAATCCGCAACCACAGCAAATATTCAAACCCCGGCTGCTAACAAAAACAGCTCATCAGACACCCCGCTCCACACTCCTCCACATCCCGCCGCTCCAAATTTCACTTCGGTTCTCCGCCCCTCCCTCTTTGACCCACCATAGAGCATAGAAGCGCATCACACGCAAGAGCACCCGCCTTGCAGACCTCAGTCTGGCAGGTACGCCCACACGCCAGCTCCAGAAGCGGACAGGCCAGCCGCTAGCGTGTTTCATGTTGTAATTAAACTAATGCCTCTGGCTTGACCCAAGCACAGGGTACTAGCAGGAGTGCAGAGCCTAAGAGCAACGCAGCGTCTCGTAAGCTAGCCGCTGGTTGCCATAGTTGCCGCACAGGAAGATCCCGCGAACTGGCTCATGCACACGTTATGGCAACTTTGAAAATGTCGCATCCCGGCTCACGGTTCCTGGGGCTCATGGCTGCTGAGCCTGCGTGAATGTGCGTCCCCCTGGACCTCGATGGCACCGATGGACCCGGTGGGCCCGAGACTGCCCCGCTCCTGTTGGATGCCAGCAAACTCCCCCCACCGTCCTCTATCCCAACTTCGCGGCTCGCATAAAGGGGGGCCAAGTTATGGGCCAATGGCCCGTCCCTGACCCGCTTTAGCCCACCTTCTTGTTATTCCAGGGCGGCTAGCGGGGCTAGTCGTAAGGGCGCAGCCCACAAATGCACGCCGCCGAGCTTCAGCTCCCCAGACGGTGCACCACATTGTCTCAGAACCGCCCGGACACTGTCTTGGGTGCACAGAAAGCGCCCGACAGCTTCGAGGACATGACGCATGCCTCTCAACTTGGTTGTCACTCTCCTCATCGTGTTTCTGATACTGGACGTTGCACCTTCTGAGTCACATGTGTGGTGGTGCCATTTTGAGTCTTGAAACAAAAGAGGTCGAGAATGAGAGACAAGTGAGCCATTTTGTACAGGCGGAGACGCATCCCTGGCTTAGCCAATCGGCGCCTGTTTTGAGTGTGACCGTGCAATAGTGACAATACTCGAGCTAATTGTTGCCGCGACAGCCTTCTACGCGCGGAACTCGCCAATAACCTCCCCTGTGTTACAATTATGCGATGGATGGTGTGGGCACCTTGTTGCGTTAAGGATGAGGTCCTGTGGTAACCCTCAGCGCAGGCGTCCGGGTGAGCTCCGAGACAGGGAGAGACAGAACGAGACAAGCGCGGCATTCAGCAGAGACAGACAGAAGCAGGGAGGACTGGCAGGCGTTAGTTGATGGATTGGACTGGTGGTCATACCCCTAGACAAGGCACTGACTCTGGTGCTACTACCGCTGTACTTTTGACGTCTGATTGTCGTGTTTACCATGGCCACAGCTCGTAAAGCAGAGTATCAGCTTTTGTGAATTCAGTCCGCACAGGGCTGTTCGCAATCCCTTGTCCTGATGCAAGAGCTGGCCCGCGTCTTTCCCCTTTGTGCTGCTGCCTGCGACATACTCCTGTCTATGAGCAGGAGTTCCCCTTGAATTTCAATGTCGCAATATTGTCTGACAAGCTCATTTCAGCCTTGCTGGTGTGCTGCTCTTTCCACTAGACCCTTGACTGTCTGGACCCTCGCTGTAAGGCAAGAATGACCATGACCCTGGCTGGGCAAAGACCGGGGTGTGTAGGCTCTTTTGAAACCGCACATTTCTAATAGCATGGATAATAAGGCAGCTTTGGTGTCTGGTTTGGGCATCGAACCTCCGAACGACGAGCAACCTTTTGGTGGAGAGCTAAAGCCAGGGATCTTGCTTGATGCTAGTTGGCGGGGATACCAAAATAATAGAGCCAAGACCCGGAGGGATGCTTCATTGGGAGGCATGCTGACTTCGGAGATAGGGGAACTGGAGCCTGGTATCATTGGTCCCGCCGCGCGACCACCCTACCGCATTTCCAGAACTTTTCTGTAGTATTGCCTTTGCAATCCTGCCCTTGACCTGCTCCCCCTCTCAGCTTGGGCGTGGGGAGTTGCCCCACCCCTGACCAAGCTGCGTCGCGCCCCGCTTGCTGCCGGCTCAGCTCACAGTAGCTCTGGTGGGGGCCCCGCACTGGCTGCCAGGGGCGCTGGCAAGAGGAAGGCAGCGCCGCAGCCTGCCCTGCGCCTAAAATAAACTTTCCACCGGCGGTGCATGAGGGCCTGCTCTCCCACGCCCCGGGATTGGCAACAAGCCTGCGGTATTTCCAGGACCTTGCCTTCCCTGCGCCACAAATCCTGAGAAAAAAGCTCGATCTCTTGCAGCCCAATCCTGGCTTCATGTCAATGTCCATTTTTGGAAGCCAGCAGCAGACCCTGCATGCGGCTGATCAGCTTGACCCCAACTGGTTCGAAGAATTGAGTATCTCCGCAAAGTGAGGACCAAGTAATTCATTCGCAGGGACCTGTATCATGTCTTGAGTTGTGACAGAGCTGCACTACAGCACCTGAGGAGCAATTCGAACGCAATTAGCCGCTTCAAATGCATACGCATCACGTGATTCTAGATCCCTGCCCTGCCTCACAAGACTGGCAGCTTGCAGCCGTCAGTCTAACGCCTCGCCTTGCAAAAGTCACCTTTGGAAGTGTGTCTTTGGTGCAGAGGCGCAAAGGGCCGATAACTGGGACATACTCCCCGCCAGTGCGTCTGCCTAGCACAGTAGCATACTCCGCAACGAGTCCCGGAAGGTCTAGAAGCGGCAGCGCGCTTCAGATTTCCAGCTTTTGCCACGTTGGACATTAGAAAAGAGATGCGCTGCTGCTCTTCTCTCCTTTGTTCTCTCCTGGGTATCAACAGCCGCATGTTTTGACGCCGTAGCCCTGCCACTTTACCACCCCAGTGTCGTCTGCACTCGGCTACCCAGGTTGCGTCTTCGCAAGTAACAAGATGTGGTAGGGGTGTCCAACTTCAAAGGCATATTGTCGTCGCCAGCAAGTGCTGCAGGGGTATATGTCCCTTAGGTGGGCGGGAATAACCAGAGTATTCTTGGCAGTACTTTGACCGCCATATCCTAGATAGAGATGCTGCAGATGTCAGGTTATTGAGAAGGTGTTGCAGAACAGAAGAAAGAGATTACAGGTATCTGTGGTGTTTTGTGTGGGCAATTGAGTGCAAGTCCCGCCAGTTTCTTCCCTCCCCTTGGGTGGGTGGCTTGCGACAAATGTGCTTGAAATTTAGTGCGCCTGTGGTGAACCACTTTCGGCTTGCGGCATTCGAACCGTTCAGAAGGATTGGCGACGCTGCGACGCTAGTCTAGGAACCGTCGGACAGGGCGGCTTGTCACCCACATGACTGGTCGGAGGAAAATGAACACATCTGAAGCGGAACTGCTTGCGTGCTAAACTGCCACTGGTGATTCGAAGTGAGTACGGGTCCAGGAGACGTCTAGTTTCCTTTGCTGCCAAATAACAGATACTGGAAGGCGGGAATCTCCCGTCAGTATCCCTCAGCTAGTGGACAACGGCAGTTTTCTGGCATGTGCCGCGGCTGGGGCGAGGGGGGAGTAGCAGACCACTGGTGGAGCGAACCCAGATTATCCAAGCTCCGTGGATTCTGGCTTTGTTGTATTGCGCCGTGTGGACAGCCCGGTGCGGACATTGGCCGCTTTAAACTCCTGCTAGAATCCCAGCAAGGCAGGGGTTGCTGCCAACTTGCTGGCCACCCCCCGGACAGCCGCCTCCTTGACCCCTAAAGCCGCCTGAGCTCATACCGGGGTTGTGCCTGACTTGCATGTCCTTCGAGCATGGTGCGTTGGTAGCGTGGCGCGCGAGCCTTGGCGTTCCAGTCGTCACCGGGTGAAGTGGAAAGTACCTCAAGTTTTGACAGTGGAGAGAGTCAGGATGGCAAAGAGAGCATACCGAGTAGTGGCAGCAATTGTATTGGTGATTCTGTTATTGGCGGGATTCACGGTATGCGGAGTTCTAAGAAATATCGTTGCGTGATACAGGGATGGGGAATCTGCAGGCAGCAGCGGCCGCCCGCTTGCTCGCTTGCCCGCTCGCTAGCAGTGATGAGCTGATGCATCCAGGTGCTGTGAGCAGTGAGCGCGGATTGGCTTCTCTCAGGCTGCTGGTGCTGACAGCGTTGTTGAATCCCATGGTCTGGGTTGCTGTGCGGACGCCTGCATTAGTTTGCATTTGCAGACCGGGATGTTTTGGCTCTGCCAGTATGAGCCAACGGCCTGTGCATCTTTTGGGGGTAAGGCGGCACGCTACGCAGCTAATGTGGCACGGCGGTGGGCGCCGTGCCACAACCTGCCTGGCCTGCCACCGCCAGCAACCGCCTGTCAGCTTGTCAGCCTGCCAGATCTCGTTGCCAGGTCTTGCTTGGGCACTGGGCTTCCTGGCAGACCAGACCTTCTCCTGGCTATCCGCACTCAGTGGTGCCCCTGCCTACACCCCTGCCCGCGTGGACCCCGGCTTGCTGAGCGCAGCTGTGCGCGGCAGCACCCGGGATGCACCGCCGCTAAACACACGCCCACAACGACCAACCTCGTCCATGGTTCAGGAGGTCTGTCACAGCTGCTGTGCGTCTGTAGTGCCCCTGCAGCCCAGGCCCACTCTATCTCCGCTGGCAGCCGGACTTGAGGCCCAGGTTGGCGCCGAACCCTGGCACGCAGTCAAGTTACTATTCGGTGGCGTTCAGCTAGAGTGCAAAAATTGCGGTACGTCAGCGGGCTGGTGAATCTGCACTGTCTGCAGTTGCTGCCGAAGCACTGCTTTTTCATCCGCTGAGACAAAATAAGTCCCTCACCCTGGCACGTCCCGCCTGCACCACGCCGGGCGCCGGCCCCCAGCAGCCTCCAGGAACGCCCCACTCCCAGTGACGCCGGACCCACAAGGACCCCGTGCCGGCGGCGGACCCTGCGAACTGGGACCGCCGGCTGTCGCCGGGATACGGGGCAGCGCACGCCCCTTGCGCTATAGCTCGACATTCTTCCCGCAGCAACGCATATTATTGCCCATTTATGCGCTATCTCCACCCACTTTGGTGGTATTAATTAGGCCCCCGGTCTGGGCTTGGGCAGTTGTCGCAGCCGTGCATGGTGGTGAGGGCGCCCTGCCGCCCGCAGCAGGACCTCACGCAAGTGGCTCGCCGAGCCAAAACAACGGCAGTTCTCGGATATTCAGACAGCCGTTTGAGTTTGTGCTACAATTTGAGGCTCTTTTTGCGCGGTACTTACAGTTGCCAAGTGGCTGTCGGGACACTGCTCCGAACGAGATGGCCGATCGCTAAGGGGCCACAACTCATAGGCGCAGTGTGCGGACAGCTTGTACCTGTCAAAAATGCTCCGGCTCGAGACAGGTAAAACCTCAACTAATCTGCTACTGGCAGTCGCAGCTGGAAAAAAACGGTATGTTTAGTGCATGGTGGGTCCTCTATATACTTTGCTAGGACACTACCAGTTGGGTAGCGCACTGAACACAAGCTCCATGCTGACGGCAGGACAGCGTAGTATCAAGGGTCAAGCAAACTGAAACATGGTGGTTCCCGGGCATATTTATCTTAGGTGGAGTTGGAATTGACCATCGGTTCGGCCAAAACTTCAGCCCCTGTTCTGCACGGTGCTCGCATTCGCGCTCACTGCCTAGCGCTGGCGATCGTGGGGCAATGCCCCTCTCCCCCTCACAATTACTGACCAGTGTCCGATGTAACCATTCATTCTACCAGTTGCCAGCACTGCCAAATACCGCGCATACATGATTGGAGGGTGTGCCCGGTGTCGCTATTCTTATCTTTTCTTCTTTTCCCTGCCCTTCCCCGCTACCTCTCAGTTTTGTTCAACACTTCACCATAATCTGGTCTTGTGCGTCGCCTAATTTGACCCCACACTGCTGCCCACTTCTCCACAACAGCGCACTAGAAACCAGCCATCCACTAGCTATGTCTAACACCAGCCATTTCAGAACCTCTGTTAGCTACTAACCTCCGCAATTCAACTCAAATCCGCTCTTTCTAATGCCCCGCCCATCCAATCAGAGCTCGTCAGACCACTTTGCAATTCTCACATGCGCACGGCTGTGATATGCCACCCCCTCCGTTCCGCCCCCACCTACCCCCGCAAGAAGTCCCAGATTGCTGCCCCACACTATCACTCCGCTCAGCAACCCTCAGCTCATTGGCATCTCCAGTAGCCTCCATAAAGCTAGGGAAAGGCATGACTAAAACACACTTTGGAGAAGAAATCAGCCACAGAGGCCGATCTGCTTCAGTCTCCATCATCGACAGCTCGCGCTGCTCCCTCTATCCGGCCCAGGTGACCATTAAGCACTGGCAGCTCCGTGACCTCATATGCGTCGATAAGGACACACCTATCTTGAGATACCCCACAAACTCCAAAATACACCAATTGGATCTCTCCACCGGCCTCTCCTCTGTCTGTGCAAACCTCGAATTCGAACCACGCTGCCTCACAGTCAATGGCGGGCTGATTGCCGCAGGAGGTTTCATTGATCGTAATGGGCCGACCTACCAGCGTGGACTGCTTGCTTTCCACTCTCTATCAGATGGCTCCAACATTCAGAAGCGGTTTGGCCACTACATTAACAATGCGATCTCCCTGTACGGTGAGTCAGCAACGAGTCCCCCAGATAAGGCAATCGTCTGCAACAATGACACATGCCTCTACTTCGTGGACGTGGCTGATGGCGGATCGCGCCTCGAAGTGTCTCAGACTCTCAAAATGTACAAGGCGCTGAACCATGCCGCAATTTCCCCAGACCACAAGACAGTTCTTGCCTGCGGTGACTTCCCGCAGATATTTGTTTGTCACCCAGAAGAGCGTGTGGGTCGCTGGCGTGAGGCGGATTCCATTGACTCTCAATCGGATCTGGGCTTCTCTACAGGGTTTGATGCTAGTGGCCAGCGATTCGGGGTTGCGTTCCAGGACGGTTCTGCACGCTTCTACGACATACGCAAATACTCCGAGCCACTCCATACTCTTTCCTCATCTTGTCAGAGCCCAATCTCTGGCGCATTTCGCTGTATCAAGTTCTCCTCATCTCTCTCCGACCTTGCACTCATCTCGGAACACCACCAGCGCGTCCACGTGCTCGATATGCGGGACTTTACCAATCATCAGGTGCTGAATGTGCCAGAGGTACTATCTACATCTAATATGAGTCTTGTATCGACAGACAATTATTCGCACCCGGAGGATAGCAGCGCACCAGTCTCCTACGAGCGTCCAAATCGCATGGTGGACGTGCAGGTCAACGAGCGCAACGGACACTCAAGCATTATTACCATGCCTTACCACATGTTTAATCGGGATCTCTGGCAGAATTGTTCACACTCGAGCGCCGAGTTTGGCATTTCAGGCATTGGATGGTCTGATCACAATGGGGGATCGCTCATTATGGGCACAGACAAGGGTATTGCCGTTTGGCAAGTTGACTCTTTAGCACGCAGAACTTTCCCTTGTTATAAGGTGCGCTAAACCCGGATGGTTTGAAGCGCTAGATTGGGGACTTTCTGCCAGCAGAAACCTTGATTGTTTTCCGCACAAGTATTCATCATGCATATTAAGTTATTTTACACTATTAAGTAAGCTGGCAAATGGGAATGACTGGCCTCAACTCCACAAATTGGGCAGTAAAGCGTCGGTGGTTTAGTGGTAAAATTAATCGTTGCCATCGATTAGCCCCGGGTTCGATTCCCGGCCGACGCATTTTTTGGCACGCTTGAAGCACATTATGAGTTTCTGGTTACATAGAGCGTTTCAACTGAAGTAGACGAGAGAAAGATCCTATTAAAGCACACCATCATTCTTTGGACGCTGTCTTCAGATCATACCTCCGTCTTCTATGCTCTTAGGCTCAGCAGCTCTAGATAGCCAGAAGCAATCAATGCAACATAAGCTACCCGCTAGAGATGATAGAGAGGCCTCGACCAAGGACAGTTGAGAGCGCGTTTATCAACAAATGTCAATGTCAACAAGATGCAAACTACCAACATGTAAGAGCTTAAGATATCATCTACTCTATACTCAAAATCGACTGGAGAAACTGACCCAGCATGGATGTATCTACAAGGCAGTTCAGTAGCCTCCTTTCCTTAGCCTCTTCGCTATAGAAAACTTTCAAATAATTGGTTCCCCCCTGTTGGCCTTGAACTTGATTACTTCAAACTACTTCGGTTCATCATTAGTTCAACGTTGCCGTGCACGTTTCTCCAAACTCATTGCGGATATCGGTCACAGCGAAATAAATAGATTGAAAATATGCTAGTATTTAAGTCTAAGAACTGTTTTCCATATATTTTTTGAAGCTATAATGTTACAGTTCAGAGCCCCCATCGATGGATGCGGGGTATGCAGCTACGCCATGTGCAGCAGTGCAGCCATGCCTTGCACACCCAAATAGGACCAGAGGGTGACTGGACGGAATTCAATGGACAGGAGTGGTCTGTGAGATGGATGCAAAGCAATCCGGTACAGACCATCGGTTTAATTATCAATTGAGTTCCCTGAGTATTCTAGACGGCGCTCACCCTACTTTAATGATATGATGTGATGTGACGAATATGATCAATCATATTTCCTAGCGGTTTGGCGCAAAGCAAGCTGTCCACGGCATCAATCAAAGGCGCTGGATCTTGTTGATTTCACCCACAAGAGGCTAGCAATTAAAGTCATCAAGGTCAACCATTACGTTGGGGTTATATGTGCATTTCAGGTAAACTGTTTCTCGTGTTTGCCAATTATACCAGGCACCGTTTTTCTCAGCATATTGAATGAGAGCTCCCATGCCTTTTTTACAGTATACTTTTTCCATTTGACTGTAGCTAGGGTGGTTACAGTTTTCCTCCCTTTGAAAGGGTCCGGTCATTCGATATACAGCCAGCGACAGTACAGTTAGAAAATGAACTATCGTGCAAATGATCTTCCATTGATAAGAGCGGTGCATGTTGATACATAATCCTGACCACTTGGAATGGATTATATAATGAATTACCCTCGAGTCATGTTGTGAGATTCGATATGAGCAGCCAGATCAATGTTTTCGATGATTCAATGCTATCAAGTCCAGGGCCTGTATTATTGTACACAAAAACAGGCAATCTGGTCCGTTTTAAGAAAGTCCATCCTTCTTGTCACACCTTGTTTCTCAAAGTTGTGAGCGGCTTTGCTTTCTTGAGTCAATGGGTGATTTGTTAAAGTCAGCGTCTTGGCACGCCACGGCCTCCTCTGGCAGTGATGGGGGTCAATGCAGGGCACAACCCCGCACACCCCCTCCAAAGTGTTGATTGTACATGCACAGCCGTATGAGGCGGTGTTGGAGATGGACTATAACAGCGTATAATATGAGGTATGAATATCAGCAACAAGCCATTTTGTTCAACGATGTGTTTCTTCTTCTTTTCTCTGAGCTAGAGGCGGTATTGGGTTTAGTTGACTGTCATTCAAGGCAGCTGGAACCGCTGCTTTTCAGATTATGCCCGATGGGTACCATTCGGAGCTGGACCATTGCCTAGACAGAGTACAAAAGGAACTAAGAAAATAAAAGAAGAATCTTTTCAAATACGACACCGCGGTATCTAAATTGAGGACGATGTATATCTATCTGTTATATATAGAATTGCTGTTTTACGCTTCTGCGTCACTTATTTATTCGCCTGTAAGTTTCTTCTCCGGAAGCTAAGCGATCGTTCCAAATAAGCTGCTTAGTTTTGCAGTTTCTTTTAGCAGATGGAGAATATATTCAAAGTCAGAAAACTATAGAGAACGTTGACCTTGTGTTTTGACGCTCAGAGCGTCGGTAATTGGCCTTTAATGGTGATTGTTCGGGTATTTTGTTGCCACTTCCGTTTTGGGATGCTTAAGCTTTCATCAAAATTATGACTCCCAAAAACAAATAGCAACGCGTCGGTGGTTTAGTGGTAAAATTAATCGTTGCCATCGATTAGCCCCGGGTTCGATTCCCGGCCGACGCATTTTTTTGGAGATAGATCATCTTGGAAGTTTTTTTTAAATGAGATGAGGCAATGGCAATCGAATTTGCGTTAGCGCGCCCATCTCACTTTTCAAACAGGGTATATGGTGCTGTATGCAGCTTTATGTGGTTGGCCGACCATAGCAACAGGTTTATCGAGTGAGCACCATCAATTTGCAAAATGAATGGAAGGAGAATAACCAAGAATTTCTCTGCTCCTCTTTCCAGACTAAGAAGCACATTAATGCTCGAATGGCATAAATCTGCAGAAGTCTGGCAGTCATGCTCACCTCTTGCACTTACGGCCAGTCTGGTATCTCGGAAAACACCAGTACAAAATCAAATAGTCAATTCTAGGTCTACATCTTTGCAGACGACTTGACGACACTGTCAATCGCCTTCGCCAAGTATTTGACGTTGCTCTCATTAATTCCCGCCATGGAGATGCGTCCATTACCAGCAAGGTAGACGTGGTGCTCATCAATCATTTTCTTGACCTGGTCGGGTCCAAGACCGGTAAAGGAAAACATGCCAATCTGGTCGACAATGTGGTTCCATGACCCGGGGGTCTGCAGCGCCTCGAGCTCCGCGAAGAGAGCCTTGCGCATGTCATTGATGCGGTAGGCCATGGTCTTGAGGTCCTCCGTCCACTGCTGGAATAACAGCTTATCGTTGAGGATCTTGGCGACGATGCGCGCGCCGTAGGCGGGTGGATTGGAGATTTCGGAACGCTGGATGATGGCGAGCTGCGATTTGATAGCTGGAGCATTGGCTTTGTCGTTGGTCACGATATGCAGGCAGCCGGCACGCTCACCATAGAGGCCAAAGTTCTTGGCAAAGGACTGGCACACAAGGAGTTCGAGGCCGAGCTCGACAAAGTAGCGCAGGGCCCAGGCGTCTTTATCGAGGTCTCCGGAGGCGAAGCCCTGGTATGCCGAGTCAAAGAATGGGAAAAGCTGTTTCTCCTGACACAAGGCAGCTATTTCCTTCCACTGGGCCTGCGTAGGGTCGACACCGGTAGGGTTATGGGCACAGGCGTGCAGCAGCACCAAATCACCGGGTTGCGCCGTAGACAGCGTGGATTTGAGTCCAGCAAAGTCGAGACCCTTCGTCTTGGGGTCCCAGTATGGGTACTGTTTGACTTGCAAGTTAGCGTTTGCAAAAATGGAGTTGTGATTGGCCCAGGTCGGGGTTGGAATCCAGATGGTCACCTGGCCAGCCGAGGGCTTTGTCGAGAGCGGGTTCTTGGCGCAGAAGACGGCACCAGTGTGGTTTGCGCCAGTGCCTGAGACGGTCTGCACCGAGACAACGCGCCCCTCAGCGACAGCCTTGGAATCTGGGCCAAACACGAGAGAGGCAGCAGCCGAGGTTAGCTCAGGCAGACCCGTAATGCCGAGGTACTCGTGGTTGGTGGCCGGGTCGGCGGCAATGGCTTTGTCAGCTTTGGCAACAGTTGGAAGGACCCAGGGGGCACCTTCAGAGTCGCGGTACGCGCCAATTGTCAGGTTGACCTTGCTGTGCGACGGATCGGCCTTGCAGCGCGCATTGAGGCCGAACAGCGGGTCCTCGGGTAGGAGAGAAACTTTGAATGTGGACATGTGAGGGGGAAGGAAGAAAGGAGGTTGTAGAGAAGGTTTTGGTTGGATAGGAGCTGATGAACAGGCCCTGCTGGTGTGCTGGGGGATGACAAAAGGGAAAGTTTCAGGGTAGTGGTTGCTGGAAAATGCCTATTTTATATAGAGAGGGTAACTTGGAAAGTGGGGTGGGGGGCACTGCGGGGCGAGAGGGGTGTTTTGCTGCGATGAGCCTTGGATTTTGGGGGTTGATGATTGGAGGCTAGGATGGGGTGGGGGAGAGGGTCGGGAAATGGGCGGTGAAAGGCACATGGGAGAGTGGAAATAGCCATAAGAGAAGGGTTGTTATTGTTGGCTGGTCCTTTTGCCAGTACACCACAAAATGCTTCATTCTCCCCTGCCGGAGAATTGCTCCCTGTTTTTCCGGTGACTCAAACCTTGGCACAATAGAGTCAGGGTGCATCCTGGCCCAGTGTCTGGCTGAGCTCCACAGGACCTGGATCTCGGCGAATTTACTCATATCCTCCTGTCACAGCCATCCACTGTCACCGTTTCCCACCCTTTTCGTCACACCTCGGCACCCCGGCTAGCGGCCACGAATCCCCCACTATATATCCGCGGCTGTTTCCCAGCTGCCGGAACACGCGCTTTGACAGGCGTTGGGACCCAGTGGGAAAGCGTGGTGAACGACAGGAGGAGCATATAGCCAAAAGCGAAGGGTGCGCAGGGCATTTAACGTTTGTAGTGACTTGAATTGTCCTGTTTGTAAGTGTCTTGACAGAGGCTCCGCCTCTGAAGATGCAGATTCAGACAGATTTTTGTTAGAGAAATTCTGTAATTTCATTGTGTTGCAATGCCCATGACGTAGTATGCTGTCCAGGATCCGGTAGCGACAGCGGAGTGTCAGCGCTACACTGCCAACGGGCAGAATTCTGTTCATCCAACTCTCGCCCCAGTTCCTCGACTAAGGCGTTGTGTCAGCGGGCCCGGGTTATAATTTGTTCCGGCGGGCCCGGGATACTGATTGCTCCGGCACCGTCAAACGCCTGGGGTCTCAAACTGAGACTGAGACCCCGCTAAGATGTTGGGCGCCTTCTTTGTGCGCCAACGTATAGATATAAAGAGTGCGTACTGGCCCGACGAAAAATCTCCCGTCAGATGCTTGCCAGTCTGGCCTTTGCCTTGGCTTCCGGGGGGCATGGCGCTCCGAGGACAGCTCGGTGCGCGCTAAGTAAAGAATGAGAGAGGGGCTAATACGCGCAGAGAAAAAGCGCTATAAAACGCTAGCTTACAATAAATGCCTTCTGGAAACATGCTTCAAGGACATTCGCTTATCTCAGATCACCTGAGGCAATTGAGGGCGCTGGTGCAGCATGACTGGACAGATTTCAACGTCTGCGTCCTCGTCAACTAGGGCAGCACCCTATGGATCAGCACACGTAAGTTTATTGGAATATAGGGCGTTGCGAGACGATTGAAGCTAAGCTAGCATGGTTGGCCTGGCAAGCTCACCTGTAAGCTGAGTCAGCGCCGGACTGGGCCCGCGATTGAGCCGTTATCGGCGAGTGGCACTAGTGCGACCGTGCAGACCTGTCGGTGGGCGGATGCAGCGCAAACGTTCTGTGGGCTGCAACTTACTGCAGCCTGCCAATCTTCGAGTGTCAGCGCCAGCACCACTCCCAGCACCAGCACTAGCCGCTGCTGCCTAATCTTTTCCGTTTTGGCGGGGTTTGCCAAAACGGCCAAGGGCTCTGCTGCATGCTTGCAGGCATGTTTTGGGAGCAATGCGCTTGCCGCCCAGAATTTTTATTGGTCGCCCATCGCCATAGAGTCCTTATCAGTTGGCTGCTCAGTGGGGGGAGGGGCCAGAAAGGAGACCAGGATGCACGTGAAAGTGATTCGAGCGATAACGGGGGACTCACAAAGCTTCGATGAGGGAGGAGGAGCGGCATTTCGGCAGGTTCGCCACGGTTGACAAGCTCTTTCAAATGCACAATCCCTGCACTCCAGTGCCTCGACATTGCCGGCTGTCCCAGACAGGTCATCTCCCAGCCAGCTCTGCCCCACAGCGCGCTCCGAGGTTGGCGCTGCCGGCATCCGGCTGTCAGGATGGCAAACTTTTTCATTGCCGCTGACATGCAGCAGAACTTCGGCATACGGTCCAAAGAGGCAGCGGGATACGGTGTGCGCCCTGCATGCTGATTGGACGGCGGTTTGTTGCTGGTCTGGCGCGCTCTCCTGGAACAACGACCGGCTCTGTTGGCTGCGCCATGTCATTGGCCGCTGTGCTGGGCCGCCTGAGCGGGCAGACACGGGTCCAAATGCCAAGCCTCCATGTTCACCCCATAGCCCCCTCCCGACACGGCCTTAGCGCGTTTACCTCAAGTCGCAACTCCGCTGGCTGCACCTTTTGGGCAAACCTCGCTTTGGGCAACTTGTCACTCCAGCGATAAACCGTTTTTGGACAGGTCCTAGGCTTGTCGTCTGCTGGGAGCAGCCTTGCCAACATGTGTCCCGGCTAAGATTGACTGTTTGGGCACGCAAAAATCGGCTGACAGTGCGGGGACGTTTCGCGGGATGCCGCCGGAACCTGTCCTCCCGGATGCTGGCCGAAGATTGGTGGCCCACTGCCTCCCTATCTTTCGGCGGCTACTGCGCATCCACACACTTCTGCGCCCAACATCCGACGAATGCCTTGTCTCATGTTGGGCAATTGTGCAGGCGAGTCATGGGGCGCTTTTTGTGCGCGCATCTGGATTGGCGCTGGAAAAGAAAGTGTAGGAAGCGATGGCATGGCCGGGACCTGGTTTGGCCAGTACCAATGTGTTCCAGGCAGCACTTTCGCAGAATTTGGTGGTTTCTGTACCTTCTCATCCCTGCCACTGTTTTTTCCCCCTCTCCCACATGCACTTCCACCCACCCACCCCCTAACTATCCCTCTAAAAGATCATCTGGCGTGTAGAGTCACTAGCGCGGAGGCAGCCGCTAGGCAACGGACGCCCCATTTTTTCTGGTAGACATGAAAGCCAAGATCTCAAACGTCTGCTATTTTCTTGCGGGGAAGAAAAGCCCCCAATTGCGGCATGTGACCACTCGCAGTGTATCTTCGCAATCGCTATCGAGCACGAAAACTCTAGTCAGGTGGCTGTCCCGCACGTACCACCCACAGGCGCCATCTTCGCGGGAGACTTGAAAGGGCCTGGCCTGGGAGGTCCACAACAAACGGTCTGGCAGCCCATACCACCAACTGCGGCAGTATTGGCTGCCAACAGCCCCGTCGACCGCCAAATTGAACCGGGCACTATTCATTTCAGAATTGCACCAGATTCCCCTCTTTCTCCGTTCTGTTTTCGCCTATTAGTACACGCGCGAACTGTCTCCTTACAAGCCATCGCCGCCAAGCCTCCCCCTCCCCTTCAAGCAAGTCCTGTGCTTGCTTTTCCAACTTTTTCCTGCCAGCCCTGCCGCTGCCCTGCACCCTTTTGCATTATCCTGCGCGCCATCCAGCCAATGAAAAGAGATCATCTCTCCCTATCAGTCGCGATAAGACTTCATTGCCAAATACGTCATGCATTCTATTGTTCTTGGCATCCTAACGTTGTGAAGTCCCCTCACGGCCTCACTGCCCCCTACAAGCTATGCTCGTATAAATACCAGGCCCTTCCTCCTTTGTCAAACTGTATACAAAGTCCCCCGCCGGCAGAAAAAAACAAAAGTTTCAAAAATGGGAAACACCGGAGGAGACTCTCTCACTACAGATCTCAACGAACCCTTCAACCATGGCGACATTGCCTGGATTCTCACCTCCACAGCCCTTGTCTGGCTCATGGTGCCAGGTATCGGTCTCATGTATTCCGGTATGTCGCGTAAAAAGCACGCGCTGACCCTCGTCTGGGCATCGCTCATGACAGTGTCTCTAGTGTCCTTCCAGTGGTTCTTCTGGGGCTACTCGCTTGCCTTCTCCGGCGAGGCTGGTGCCTTCCTTGGCAAGCTCGATAACTTTGCTCTCATGAACGTTCTTGGCAATGCCACCACTGTTGCTTCCCTTCCCGATATCTGCTACATGCTCTACCAGTGCATGTTCGCTGCCTGCACAGGTATTCTCATGGTTGGTGGAGCTCACGAGCGTGCCAGACTGGGTCCCATGATGCTTTATCTTTTCATCTGGATGACCATTGTCTACTGCCCCATTGCCGAGTGGACCTGGAACCCAATGGGTTGGGGTGCCAAACTTGGCTCACTCGACTTTGCCGGTGGTGGCCCCGTCCACATGTGCTCCGGTGCCGGTGCTCTTGCCTACGCCCTCTGGTGCGGTAAGCGTCACGACCCCGTTGCCACTAAGCTCCCGGTCTACAAGCCCCACTCTGTTAACACCATGGTTCTTGGTACTGTCTTCCTGTGGTTTGGCTGGTTCGGTTTCAACGGTGGCTCTACTGCGGCCTCCAACATTAGATCTGTCTACGCTGCTGTCAACACCAATCTGGCTGCTGCCTGTGGCTCCCTGACCTGGCTTTTCCTTGACTACTTCCGCACCGGCAAGTGGTCGACTGTGGCCATGTGCCAGGGTGTTGTTGCTGGTCTGGTTGGTATCACTCCTGCCGCTGGTTTCGTCCCTGTTTACACCTCGGTTGCCATTGGTGCTGTCACTGCCCTTTGGTGTGCTGCCTTCATTGAGCTGAAGCCCTTCCTGCAGATTGATGACGGTCTTGATGTCTTTGCCCTGCACGGTGCTGGTGGCTTCATGGGCTCAATTCTCACAGGTCTTTTCGCTGCTGACTACATTGCTGCCCTTGACGGCACCGAGATTGATGGTGGATGGATGAACCACCACTACAAGCAGCTCGGCTACCAGCTGGCCACTGCCTGTGCCACCCTTGCCTGGTCTTTCGGTATTTCCTCAGTCATTCTTGTTGTCATGAACAAGATTCCCTACCTGCATCTGCGTCTGTCGCTCGAGGATGAGATGGCCGGTACCGATGAGACCCAGCTTGGTGAGACCATTTTTGATGAGGATGTTGAGACCGGTTCTTTCACTGGTGCCACCCCCATGGACAACAATGGCTCCGATGGTGACGTCGCTGAGAAGGATAAGGAGACCCCTGAGTCTGTTTAGCCTGTGTATATGTTTTGATAGATTTAGCACTAATTTTAGGATGGTTTGATATTTTGTGGAGTGTTGGGCTAGAACTCTCGTCGGGCTAAACGCAAATTGCTTAGTGATGAGTTTGATAGGAACAGTGAGCCACAAGTTCTCGCCTATGCTGCTTCGTACCGTGGTAACAAGCACCAACAGCGAATTATGTCTTGGAGTTGCCTCTCGCTGCGTTTTGGGCTTTTTCTACCAACCTTCGGCTTGGTCCCATGCTTGACGTGGCCAGTATGACTCCTCCCTGCAACTGCCAACGGCCAGAGAGCACGCTAGCACCAACTAGCGCTTGATCAGCGATGGGTTCGGCTGAGACTAACTCCGACAACGTATTCCACTCTTTAAACATCCTTACCGTTTCTTCCGCAACTCTTTATCATGTTTCTACCCCTCGCACGTCATGACCATACTATCTGTCGGCAAACTCCCACTATCCGACGTCATAGGTCCGGCATTCGGACATAAAACACCCACGGAGCTACGCTTGCTACAGCCATCCAGAAACTATATAAAGTTACCAGATTCCTTCGAATAAGTCAGTAGATTATCACAATGACCCAGACAGTTCTTCTCACTGGAGCCTCCGGCTTCATTGCTACCCACATTCTCCACCAGCTTGTCGAAAAGAAGTACGACGTTGTCGCTACCGTTCGCTCGCAGGAAAAGGCTGATTGGATCAAGAAGCTCTACCCAGACGCCAATATTTCCATTGAGTTCGTCAAGGATATTGCTGTCGAAGGCGCTTTTGATGAGACCCTCGAGAAGCACCCGGAGATTGACTACGTGCTGCATACTGCATCGCCATTTTACACCCCGGATTCCGATCCTCTCCAGAAAATTCTGTACCCTGCTCTTCATGGCACTCAGGGTATTCTCAATGCCATTGCTAAGCACGGAAAGAATGTGAAGCACGTCGTTATCACGTCCTCTTTTGCAGCCATTGTTGACCCCACGTTTGGCGGCGATAAGACCAAGCTAACTTACACGGAGAAATCCTGGAACCCTCAGACTTGGGATGACGGTGCTAAGGACCTCTCTGCCACATACAGGGTGTCTAAGAAGGTTGCCGAGAAGGCTCTTTGGGATTTCATTGAGAAGGAGAAGCCGTCCTGGTCTGCGACAACCGTCAACCCGCCCATTGTGTGGGGCCCAATCCTCCACAAGGTGAATTCGCTGGACCAGCTCAACACCTCGGACGCCTTGCTTTACAAGCTGTCGCAGGCGACTACCGCAGAGGAGGCCACCAAAGCGTTCTCGGCTCCTTCTCTTCCCTGGGTCGATGTGCGCGATGTTGCAGCTGCACATATTATCGCCATTGAGAAGCCTAAAGTCTCGTCTGGCAAGCGCTGGTTTGTCACTGCGGGCTACGCTAGCATTCCTGACGTTCAGAAGTATCTCGGCGAGATTCCAGAACTCAAGGGCAAGGTCTACGTGCCCTCCTCGCTCCCCACTCCCGAGGAAGTGGTTGCAGCCAACCCCAAGATTGACAATCACGTCACGAATGAGGAAACAGGTATCAAATACGTTTCCCTTAAGGATAGCGTAGTTGAGACCTATGAGTCCCTCAAAGAGCTGGTTGTGAAGAAGGCCTAAACACTACTTCCCCCCGTCCTCTTTCTGTAGCCACCCCTCGTGTTGGAGGCTGATTAAGCAGGGCCGTGCATATCAGTACTCCTGCACGCCGCACTAATCTCCGAGATATTTCGGAGATTAGAGATACGTATATAAAGCTAAAGCCGCTAGTTCGCTTCATAGTTTTCCCTTCCCACAATAGCTAAACTAGCCTACTAAGACCCATGCCCGCAACCGTTTTGCTCACTGGCGCCTCTGGCTTTATTGCCACACATATTCTCGACATTCTTGTCAAGAAGAAGTACAACATTGTAGCCACTGTGCGTTCCCAAGAAAAGGCAGATTGGATCAAGCACCTCTATCCGTCGGCCCCAATTGCAATTGAGTTTGTCAAAGACATTGCCGTGGAAGGAGCCTTTGACGAGACCCTTGAGAAGCACCCCGATATTGACTACGTGCTTCACACTGCCTCGCCATTTTACTACCCGGACTCCGATCCTGAGGGGAAAATCCTGACCCCGGCGCTTCATGGCACCCAGGGGATCCTCAAAGCAATTGCCAAGTATGGTAGCAAAGTCAAGCATGTTGTCATCACGTCTTCATTCGCTGCTATTGTTAACCCGGTCTACACCGGCGACAAGACTAAGCTAACCTACACTGAGGAGTCGTGGAATCCACAGACATGGGAGGACGGTGCCAGCAATTTGTCCTTTACTTACCGAGTGTCCAAAAAAGTTGCCGAAAAGGCGTTATGGGACTTCGTCGAAGCCGAGAAGCCCTCTTGGAAGGCCACGTCCATCAATCCTCCCTTTGTCTGGGGCCCGGTGCTGCACAAAATCAATTCTGTGGATGAAATCAATACGTCCAACAAGATGATTGCGCAGCTTACCACCGCAGACACTGCCGAGAAAGCTGAGGCTGTTTTTTCCAAGTACGGCCGCTCCCAGACGCTCTGGGTCGATGTTCGCGATGTTGCCGCCGCGCATGTGATTGCCTTTGAGAAGCCCGAAGCTTCTGGAGGCAAGCGCTGGCTTGTGACCCCAGGATACACCAGCTCTGCTGAGGTGCTGCAGGCACTGGCGAAGATTCCAGAGCTCCACGGTAAAGTTTACACCGATCTCCCGGTGCCGACCAAAGAGGAAATTCTGGCGAACAACCCCAAAGTGGACAATCACATCACTAACGAAGCCAGTGGACTCAAGTACGTTTCTCTGGCTGACTCGATCCGCGACACGTACGAGTCGCTGAAACCCGTACTAGCCAAGAAATAGGCCATCTGTAGTACCTGTAGAATTCGGTAGTCTTCCATAGCAATAGCCGTTAATTTTTTGTTTTGCTGACACAGCAACCGGACCTTTGTTTCCGAGACAAGCTGCAGCCCTTTGCTGACCCAACCACAACCTGGCCCCATGTCCGCTTTGGCACGGGCTGCAAGTTATGCAGCAGTTGGAGCAACCAATGCTGCAATCGGTTCCTCAGCTGAATAATTCCCCGGCAAAAACGGCTGACTCGGTTCCACTTGCTGACACATGTAGCCAGCCCATCTGCCAGGCACACGAGGCATATAAATAGGTGAATGATTCCATAGCAAGGTCCATAGAAATCTCATTCAATAACAACCATGACGCAAACTGTTCTTCTCACCGGAGCCTCTGGATTCATCGCCACCCACATTCTGGACATTCTTGTCGAGAAAAAGTACAACGTTGTCGCCACAGTAAGATCTCAGGATAAGGCGGACTGGATTAAGAAGCTTCATCCGTCGGCCCCAATCGCCATCGAATTTGTCAAGGATATTGCAGCCGATGGTGCATTCGACGAGACTCTCCAGAAGCACCCCGATATTGACTACGTGCTTCATACTGCCTCGCCATTCTACACCCCTGATTCTGATCCCGTCGGCAAGATTCTGTCTCCAGCTCTCCACGGCACTCAGGGCATTCTCAAGGCCATTGGTAAGTACGGCAAAAATGTCAAGCATGTTGTCGTCACCTCCTCTTACGCTGCTATCTTTGACCCATCATTTAAGGGCAACAAGGGTGAGCTGACCTATTCTGAGAAGTCCTGGAATCCTCTTAGCTGGGAAGACGGTGCCAACAACTTGGGCCTGACATACCTCGTTTCCAAGAAGGTTGCTGAGAAGGCTCTGTGGGATTTCATTGAGGCGGAGAAGCCATCTTGGACGGCATCGACTGTGAATCCACCCTATGTGTGGGGACCTGTTCGTCACAAGATTGATTCTGTTGCACAAATCAACACCTCCAATGCAATCCTGGACAAGCTCTCTCACGCTGCCACCCTTGAAGAGGTCAACAAGTCTGGCCTGGATGTCAACACTGCATTCCCCTGGGTCGACGTTCGCGACGTAGCTGCAGCTCATGTTATTGCCATCGAGAAGCCTGAGGTTTCTGCTGGCAAGCGCTGGTTTACCACCCCTGGCTATGCCACGTCCCCTGCTATTCTCGAGATTTACAACACTCTTCCAGAGCTCAAGGGTAAGGTCTACACCGAGGCGCACGTGCCTACGGAAGCCGAGATTCTCAAGACGAATCCGACACTGGAGAACAGCACAACTGCAAAGGAAAGTGGCATCAAGTACCACTCGCTCAAGGAGTCTGTCATTGACACCTACGAGTCGCTCAAACCGCTCCACGCCAAGAGTGCTTAAGTTATTGTTTTAAGGAGAGATAAAGGTGGAAATTGATAGAGAAATAAAGACGTTAAAGACACACTGAGAGGTATTTTAAATAGGCCGCATTTATGTTTTGAAATCTTATGACCCGTTTTCAGCTGCGCTTCCCTTCCGCCTCTTTATGTCCAACCCCCTCACTGCCTACTTCCCGCCCACGCCCCACCCGAACGTGATGTGGAGGCTAAATGCCCAGCCGGCCAGTTTCCACGATAAGCTCTGCTAGGACTCAAACCATGAGTAAACAACCGGATCTGCAACAGTTACTAGACGAGCATGGAGAAAGCCTTTCTGGCTCTGGAGTTGCAATGGCTGTTCGTTTCAAGATCCTCAGGGCGCTGGTCGCCCTCCAGCAGGAAAAGACAGAGCAAGCGCAGGCAACTGGAAGCGAACTGTACAGATTCCAGCGCTACACACAGGACAAGAAACACACAGAGAGTATGATACATCAGCTATCTGAGCAAATCCAGGCTGTTCACGATAAGTACTCGTCCGACATCAGCGAGCAGGAACGCGAGGTTGCGCGATTAGAGCGCGAGATCAAAGACACTGAAGAGCATCTGCAGAAGCTGAGGCTGGAGCTGCGAACCGTCACCATGGACCTCGGCTCTTCCACATCGATCAGAGACTCCAAAACATCGACCTTTGTGCACCGTCGCGAAGATCTCATGGAGCATTTGAGGGCGCTAACAAGCGAGGAGGTGCCCCAGCCCAGAAACTTGCCACAACAGGAGAAGCTCGTGAAAGAGGCTGAGGAGGAAGCTGCGGCACTAGAAAGAGGTGCACAGGTGTGGAAGTTGCTGATCGACGAGATGAAGTCCCTAGAGAGCTCGCTGCACATTGTAATGACATCAAAGCAGACGGGAGGCGTGACTAACGAGGTGCGCAGCGATATCGCCGATCTGATCCGGACGTCAGCAAGAAAAGTCAAGATATTTTACGACGAGGCCGAGAGCAACAGATGGAACCTCATGGTAGTCATTCTTGGGCAGGAGCTAGCAGCTTTGGAAGCTGCTCTCGAAGAAGTTCTCACGCATAGCAAGAATAACTCATAGCATAGCATAAACCCCATTGAATCCGTGTCATATTAATAAATAGTCTATTTGGCGCCAACTGCAGTCATGAGTGGAGGAAAGCCATATGACCGCACCGAGGCCTCATCATTGTCAACTTTGCGCATCTTGAATTGCACCAGCCGGGGTGGATTCTCCACCACATAAGAGGGGCGCTTGAGAACGGGTGCATTGGTAGGGGTGCTGCCACTGTACGAACCTACCTTGCTGGCAATGTTTTCAAGGTCAGGAAGATCAGCAACAACGTCCTGCTCATCCATAATTGGCAGCGACTCTTCGAAATCGCCTCCATCTCCTAGCAAGCCGAGCTCCTTTTCAATATTGTCCAAGTCAGCGACAGTTGCAGCCGCACTCGAATCCCCCAGCGCATCTGTCAGCGACTTGAGAAGTTCGGGATCTTTGATGATGGACTGCAGGGTATCGTTCAAAGATCTTTCTGTGAAATTCAAGTTTTCCAGCGCTTCTTTGATGTGGACTGCTCTCATGGCCTCTTCGCCGCGCTCTCTTGATATCCGCTTTTCTCTTCTTCTCCGAAACTCGTTTTCAATCCAACGTGTTTTTTCTTCCACATTTTCCTCCGCAAAAAGTTGGGTTGCACGTCTGTGCAGACGAGAACGAAGGTCATTGTCCTTGTTGCGGTCGGTGTTACGACCTCGCCATTTTTTCTTTCGTGCTCTGTTCTCCATGCGGACACGTTCGCGCTCTTCCTCCGTCATCTCGCCAGTAGGGCGAAACCTATTGAGTCGGCGGCGACGTCCATCGTCTTCGCCGTCCTGCGCTCTTTCCATCTGCGAAAGGAGAACATTTTGAAGTTGGTTAAGCAAGTCAATTTGTGAGCTTTCGCCTCCTGCACTTTCCGACGACGAGGCGCTGGGTCCTTGGGATGCACCATCCTGAGACGACAAGAGCTGAGAGCGAGCAAGAGAGAGAGCCTTTAGAATGGAGTCATCAGAAACGGACTCCAATTCAGACATGAGCTGAGACTGAGATGCAGCTTGTTTCTTGCGATCTTCGCGGCTCTGGCGCACAGAGTTGCGGGCATTTGCCAATGTCTCAGCAATGGACAGCGGCTGATGGGTCTCGGAGGACTCTGAACGAAGCGCGGCAGCCAGCTGATTGGCGATGAGGGAGTCCAAATCAGGAGCCGCAGCTTCTGAATGGCTATCAGACGAGTCGTCAATCTGCGAGTTGGCAGCTTGTGTAAGTTCACGGATGGCTCGTGCAATTGCATCCTCCTCAATTTGCTCTGAATCTCCCTCTGATGCTTGAGCTGGGTCGGCAGATGCTTCTTCGGCAGGGGAAGCATCTACTGCATCACCTGATTGGTTGATTTGAGCGACGGCCTGCTGCAGAAGAGCCTGGAGATCGACCTCCTCTTCTTGAGACTGGCTGGTCGCAGCTGCTGGCTCGTCAGTACCGCCGCTGGCAGCGGCTTCTGATCCGCCTATTTCACTGGCTACTTGGGCAGTGAGACGCTCTAGATCAGCCAATGAAAGCTCTCCACCTGTTTCTGCGTCTCCACTTGCTTCATTCTCAGGTTCCTCGCCCGTTGCCTCGGCAGTAGGCGCTTCCTCTCTTTGTTGTGCTCCGGTAGTTGCTGTAGGACGGTCCTCCACAGGGATCACAGGCTTGACATCTTCTTCTTCCTCATGCTCGTCGACAGCTCCTTGGAGAAGCGCAGCAAGATCGGAAATGTCTGGCTCGTCCGACATGTTTTGTAGAGTGAAACAGCTTTATCCTGATATCAATGTGTTGGTGGAATTTTTTTTGTTGCTTTGGGTGTTTTAGGCCAGTGGCGTTGTGGGGAAAGCCTCTGCGAAGGTCTACAACAGCCGCATAGGTAGGCATCTCGAAAGGATGGGTGGGGCGTGCTCTGGAAGAGCTCCGGAAGAGAGCCTAGAAAGTAACGGCGAGAAAAAACTCGCTCACTGGCTACCTTTTGTTGTGAGACCCCTCACTTTCTTTTCGTAACTTTCCGATGAATATTGTTGCGTCTCTGATTTCACGGGCTCCTCTGTGTCTGCTGTGTCGCTATCCCAGGATTAACAACACGATGTCGGAACTGAGAGGATAGATGTTGTCGTAGTGCGCGACAGAGAGGTCAAAGAAAGAGCATTTGAAGGCAATACGTCAAAAACGTTTAGGACTTCAAAAAATCTCCGCTAAAAGCTCTTCAGCGCCCACTAGCTCACTGCGAAAATGACCTACCCATCAATCGGCAAAAACAAGGGCAACATCAGAAAGTCGAACATTTCTTATGAGAATGCATCAATACCCTGAATGTGCGCTGAAATCTGATCAACTTCCCTGTAAAATAAAAAAAATTGCATATTTGGCCAATTTTCCTTGTCGTGACAAAATTTTAAGTATTACTTAACTGTCAGTTGCGACCATACGAGCGTGGCCACAAGGTTTCCCGTCCGATCAACCAATTATTTAAGCGCGCTACGGCCTAGATCAGTATTGTCGTGGGAGACCAGACGAGAACGATAGGTGTTGCAATTTTTTTGATTCATGTTTTTTATTTTTCTGGTGCAACAGATTTCCGGAGACAGACAGTCAACTCCCCCCGCAGCAATGCCCTATTCATCTCCATGAGCTCAGCATCGCCAGATAGCGCAATCGTAAATGACAGCTGACCGTATTGGTCCAACGATTGAAAAAAGGACTGCTTATTAATAGCGAAAAATGCGCAGCTAGGTGATGACCCGCGCTTATGGTAGAGTCCGAGGAAACCGCGGCTATTTGCGAGGTTTGGGCAGGTATTTGCGAAAGACTAGCAGGGCCAACAGTTTGGGAAGTCGGTCACGGCACCAGATTGGGAATATTTTCCGTCGGGATTTGGACTGGCTAGGATCGAGAGCGCCATTGATGGAATGTAAGCACAATGACAGAATCGAATTGCTATAGGGTGCTTTGTCACGCTGCTCTGTCATATTGTTCTGGGGGTTTCCTTAGAAATACTTTTGTGGGGTTGTGTCACCCCAAGCCCGAGTCTCAATTGCAGAGACCCAGTAGAGGGTCACTGGGGAGTCTCAGGGAGAACCTGCTTTGGTGCCCCGCTTAATTGGTCATCACAATTGCGGCTCTGTGGTCCCGGTGAGTCAGACCATTGCTGACTGACCAATTATAGGCAAAAAACCCTTATGGAATATGGCGGAATGACAGGCAAGCCGGTTTCGATCTGTTTGGGGGCGCCCGCTGACGCCTCCGCAGCCGTTTCGTCCTCTATGGTTAGGCACAGGCGATGCGTTGGGAGATATCAGATACGCTAGTGGGGCGGCGAGACGGCCCCGCAAAGGATGGGCTACGTTTGCAAGCGCTATGGTTAGGAGCAGGCGAGAAAAAAACAAAAGGAGCAGAAAACAGTGCGTTGCTCCAAGATTAAGTCCCGGCAACATTTCATTGGTTGGATCTCCAAGTTTCCAATTTCACCCCCTCCACTATATAATTGACAGCGACCCTGCTCCATTAATTTCCATAGTAAGCTGCGATAAGCCCCGAGTTTTTCAACCCCCCACTCTCCCCGGCCCTTACCCCACTAACGACTCTATCAGACAAACATGGTTTACCAAGAAGAATTTGGCGTCGAGCGCTGGATGGATGAGTACGAGACGCACGTAGAAATCAACATTTCCGAGACATGCGTCGATTCAATCTCGATTGCAGATCTCGCCCGAATGTCGGGCTCCTCGCCAGCGCTTGACAAGCTGCTGCAGACCAAGTTGACGTACGGACCTATTCCAGGCTCGGCCGATCTCCGCAGCGTCATTGCAGAAATCCACAATGAGGGATCCAAGGGCCCCATTAAGATTTCCAAAGACAATGTTTTGACCTCCAATGGCGCTATTGCGGCCAATTTTCTCGTTTGGTACGCTCTCACCGGCCCCGGCGATCACGTTGTCTGCGTCAACCCAGTATACCAGCAGCTCAAGTCTGTGCCAAACATGTTTGGCGCCAAAGTCTCGCTCCTGCATCTTAGAAAGGAGAACAGCTTTCTGCCCGATCTGGCTGAGCTCGAATCCCTGGTCACCAGCCAGCCCACCAAGCTTATCGTCATCAATAACCCGCACAATCCCACCGGCAGCGTCATTCCCCAGCAGATGATGCTGGAAATTGTGGAGATTGCCAAAAAGGCCGGGGCCTATCTCATGTGCGATGAAGTCTACCGTCCACTCTTCCACTCTCTACCAGAAGGCGCCGAGGTTCCGTCATCTGTTTGCACGCTCTACAATAAGGGCATTTCAACTTGCTCTACTTCTAAGGCTTTCTCCATGGCCGGACTGCGTGTTGGATGGATCGTTGCTCAGCCAGATGTGATTGCCACGTGCCTCTCCCGCCGCGACTACTCGGCAATTAGCATTTCGCGGGTAGATGATGCGCTAGCTTTATGGGCACTTAGCAACCGCAAGTATGTCCTCGAGCGATCGGAATCAATCTGCCGCCAGGGCCTGGCACTTTTCGACGCCTTTATTAGTGCCAGCGGCGGAGCTGTTTCCTGGGTCCGTCCTGTCGGAGGTTCTGTGTTGCTACTTTACATTACAGGCGTCAGCGACACCACCAGGTTTTGTGCCGACGTTGCGAAAAGCAAAAGCCTGTTGCTTGTGCCCGGTGAGTGTTTTGATACTCCTGGAGCGGTGCGCATTGGTTTCGGCACCGAGCCCCAGCTCCTGCGTGCTGGTTTGACAAGGCTGGCTGAGTATTTGACCGAGAAACATGGAGTCAGCTTCAAGTCCTGGTAGATTGCGGTAGCTTTTATAAATAAGATTTCGGATTAATGCTTAAGGCGCATTCAAATGCTTCGAGATAATAGAGTAACGTTTGAAAGGCACAACAGTTACAACAGTGCCACCAGAAGATAGCTGAATGCCATGACTATCGCATTTGCGAAGCAGCGATAACAGACGTGTCAATATCAGATGGGTCACGTTGCAGAAGTTCATCCAGTGCCAAATCTTTCCACGCTGGAGTCTTGGGCTGACCGATTGTGCGCCCAAAGGGCGTCTTTGGCTCCGTTACCACAGTATCGTCATCGTCGCTACTGGTCGGCAGATGCTCGAGGGGCACCTGGATAGACTCAGGCTCCAGTGAGTGGCTGGTCCAGTCAGGAAACTGAACAGCACATTGGGGGGACGTCAGATGGATGTAGGACCTCACCGAGTCGCGCATGTTTTGGAGGAGGATGTTTTGTCACTGGCAGTTAGTTGGTTTTCACTGGACGTTAGTGGAATCAGCCACTAGCCGGTTGAGCGTTACTTGGTCCCAGGCTGGACCTGTTTCTGGAACTGATGGGAGGCCTGGGGGGGCACAGGCTGTGGGCACTGTGGAGCAAGGATGATAGCAGAGACTAATGATAGGCGGATTGTAGACAGAAAACAAGACCTGGGTTAATAATACCCGAGGATTGCCGAGAACTGCTCCTCCACATTTGCCTCTCAAAGCCCGGGCTCGACCCGGTTGCGTCATAGCTGCCTCATACTTGGCAGCTTGGCAATGGGAGGGAGATAACAGGCAGCTGGCGGCGGTGGTGCAAGAGGGGGGGGCCAAACAGCAAGCAGCACGGCGCGCAGCAAGGCATATACGGCAAGGCATTCAGCGAGAGCCCAGAAAACCGCTCACTTTTGGGGACAGCCATGCACAGGTCCTGAGGGCTTTGGTCGCTTAGTCAGAGACCACAATTCTTGGTGAACCGTTTCGCCCCGCCCTGCCTGCCCTGCTCACTAGTACCCGGCAGGCCTACCTCCTGAAAGATTGCCCAACGCAGCGGTGAGCGGCAGCAGCCGGGAGGCAACAAACACACGGCCACACAGCCCACCAATAGGGGCACGGGCGGGCTTTCAGGCGGTGACAGGGTACAGTAGAGCGTTGAGAATTGTTTTGTGAGGACCCTCTGGCCCCCTGACGACCACTAAATCCCTGGTCCGGGTGCCCCGGAACTTCGTTCCCTCCCTCACTAGCGGCTGCGCACGGCTGTGTTGGCCGCGCCTCTGCCCCTGCCCCGGTGACCTCTGCACCGCCGGCCACACAGCCTGCCCGGCTGTGCCCCAGCGCCCCGCCTCTTTGTCCCACCAAGCCGGCTTCCAGCATTGATATCTGATCACTGCCACTTTGCAACCGCTCGCCTTATAGTGTCCGAGCGCCCAACTAGCTTCTCCCATAGACCTCCTGTGGATTGCTTCTTTCCACACACCTTCTCATCTCTGCCCCAGCTAGCCCCTGCAACTGAGACCGTATTCCCAGAGTCACTAGCTAGCTTCCAGTGTCTCAGTACTTACTTGCTGACAACAACTACTACGGCAGTATACTTGTTGAAGCAGCTAATACCTCAGTATAATTGTGGACATAGCTACAACTCCACTGACCTTTTTGTGATTAGACACAGCAGTCTGGCATCCTAGCCACCGCTCAGCATGTCCAAACTCCTCCGTTCTGTCAAGAACGTCACCAACGGCTACACCTCGGCCCAGATCAAGGTGAGAAATGCCACGTCCAACGATGACGCTCCGCCGTCCATGTTCGACATGCAGGAGATTGCTCGCCGCACCTACGAAAACCACGAGCTGTTTGAAATCATGGCCATGATTGACAAGCGTCTCAACGACAAGGGCAAGAATTGGCGCCATGTCTCCAAATCCCTCAAGCTCCTGGACTTTCTTGTCCACGAGGGCTCGGAAAACGTTGTCCTTTGGTCGAAAGACAATCTCTATCTTATCAAGACGCTCCGTGAGTTCCAGTACACAGACGAAACGCAGTACGACCGTGGTGCTGGCATTCGCAAGGACGCCAAAAGACTAACCTCGTTGCTGCAGGACGATGAGCGACTCAGAGAGGAGCGCAAGCAGCGCCGCTCAAACCGCCGCCGTGATCGCATGGACCAGCGTCGCCGTCCTGAGGGCCGCGAGGGCCGCGAGGGAGGTCGCAATCGTGGAGGCGATGAAGACGAGCTCCAGCGCGCTCTTGAAGAGTCGCGCCAAACCGCTGAAGAAGAGGCTCGCCGCCGCCGCCAGCAGCAGTACACTGAGTCTGACGATGACCTACGACGTGCCCTGGCCTTGTCCAAAGAGGAGGAGGATGCCCGGCGTGTTTCTGAACACCAAGATCTCTTTTCTGGCTCCTCAGCTGGACAGGAGCTCATTGACATATTTGACCCGAATCCAAACTCCTCGCTTGAGGTGTTCCGCCAGCAGCAGCAGCTCTGGCAGGCCCAACAGCAACAACTCCTGTTGCAGCAACAGCAACAACAGGCCCAGCAACAGGCTCTGGCAGCACAGCAGACGCAAAATGTACAGTACGATATTTTTGGAAACCCGGTCTACCCTAACAACACTGGTATGATCCTCAATGCCTACGGCACTGGCTACCAACAGCAGACGGGCTACCAACCAACGGGATACAGTTACCAGGGAGCGGGTTACGTGCCTCAACAGCAGACAGGCTTTCAGACTGAGGCCCAGCCACAACCACTACAGCCACTCAAGACGGGTTCCAAGAACCCGTTTGCGCAGTCATCGCAGAGCGCGCCGACTGGCAGTGCACCTTCCATGGCGCAGCTGGCTCAGCAGCAAACTCAGCAGCAGCAGCAGCAGTTGGCTCAGCAACAAACTCAGCAGCAGCCTCTGCGAGCCCAGAGAACCCCTGGTCAAGTGGATCAGGCTCACATGAGCAACCTCAACAACTTGTTGGCCTCGGGAGAAGGAATTGACACGTTTGGCAATGTTGGTGAACTGCGTATCCCCGCACAGCACACCCACACTCAGATTGTCAACTCTTCTGGCCAGGGATTGTCGCAGGTAATGCAGCAAAAGACGGGAGGTAATCAAACTGGCAGCCACAACCCGTTCTTTGGTCAAGCATACACGGGCGTGGCTACCACACAACGTATCCAGCCGGCCTTCACTGGTTACGGCTTTGGCAATGCACAGCAGTCACAGCAGGCATATGCTCAGTCTTTCCAGAACCACCCTCCGCAGCAGGGCTCCAATAATCTGATTGATCTGTAGCGCGCTACTTCTATAGCAATAAATATTTGGTTAAGCAACAACACTCCTCGGTATCACCGCACAATGACACTGCCACTGATGCTAAAATCATCATCCTCGTCGTCTTCTCCATCGTCGTTTGGGGTATTGCGTGTCTGCAGACGGCTGAGCATGCGTGTGCTGACAGGAGAAAGTGTTGACTGTGTAATGTAGTGAACGACGGTACTCACCGAGTTACGCCGCGTCTGGTGAGGCGTGAGAGGTAGGGAATCGCCGACACCTGGCTCCATCGTTTGTCGAATGGAGTACATAATGTCCAGAGACATGTGCATAAACAGCTTAAAGTCCTCCCCACTCATGGGTTTGCCTGAGAACCGGCAGCTTTCGTACATGTGCACATAGGGAGATATCAGGGCATTGTCAACGTAGCATACTGACTGCAAAACGATAAACCATTCTCGCAATGCCATGCTTGGAATGCGACGTACCGACGGGTACATCTCAGTGGCAAGGTCCACAACGTGCTGAACTGTGATTTCAACCACCTCATAATACGTTCCAATAACCTCACCGCGAAATTTGGGGTGCATCAGGCCATCGTGATCGGCAGGCACATCAGGAGCAGCTCGCTCCTGAATGGCTTTGCACCGCTTGGCTTCGCTGATAATGTAATCTCCAATCTTCTTGCCCATGTCGTCGGCATGGGGCATATAGCGCCTCGGCAGCTCCTGTAGAATACGACGAGTGCGAATCCCACGCGCCAATGAAACAACAAGGACAAATAGAGCTGTCCAGACGTAGCCAATGACAATGATGATGGCGTTCCAGAACTCCAGAGTAGTGGGGATTTGGAAAATAGCATCAATAGGGGATGCGACGCAGAGACCGAGGAATATGATGACAAAGAAGAAGAGCGAGAGGTTGTATAGAAACCTCTGAGTTGGAGTATTGGAGCCTTGATCAGCCATGGCGCAGCATTCCGGTGTGAGAGTTGTTTACTGCTCTGGAGACTGAGTAAGGGTCAAGAAGACTAGTGAGTGGAGATCACTGGAAACTTAGGTTATGCCACTGAGCTAGTTGCTGGCTTGTTGCACCAGGGACGAATAAGTCCAACTAAGTACTGGGTCCGCTGGCCTGCTGGGAGCAAACGCCAAGGTTCAAGCCTGGCTAGGGCAGGGTATGCAGCATGATGCAGCACGCTGAGTCCGGGGTCGAATGTCAACAGGGGTCAGCGTTCAACGTTCATCAGGGGGGATGAGTTGAACGAGGAAGGCATTTGCAGAGAATCCCGAAGCAAATGGACACAGCTTGCCTGTTGATTATTTTGAACGCCTTGGATTTTTGTTCAAATTTTCGCAACTGCCGCGCCATTTGTCATAGCCTAATTAATTGTGCTCCCCACCGGCCAGTCGCCCGCCTATCGGACATCCCCCCTGGGCGTCAGATGCAGCCGATTTCGCCGGTCATAGCGTGGAGACATGCATTGCCTGTCGTGCCAGCAAGCAAGTCGAATATTCATACTAATATTTCACAGCCACATAGACTAAACCCTGGAAAATTGCCCTTTCCTCGGATTCCTTCTCTGCAATGCTCGATCGGCTACCAATGGAGGTTGCCAGTCTCGTGCTGGCACCTCTAGACGGTAATGATCTTTTGAAACTCGAGCGCTGTAACAGGTACCTGCAGCTACGTGTATGGGCCACTTGGAAATGCGCTAGAAATAGTGCTGTATCCCCAGCAGAAGGAAACCGGGCATTTTCCTCCGTTATGCGCTGGATCAAGGAAGGCAACCCCCTCCTTCACGATTACATTATGGCCTTTAAGGTCCCTATTGCAGCAAGTGAACTAGATCCTCGTAAGCACAATCTGGAATCGATCAGAGTCGAAAAGGGTGGCGACATTTCCTTGCCATTTTCTTGTCCACTTGTTGAACAGCAGCTGCCAGCGCAGAGGTTTTGGTCTATATTCGGTGAAAAAAGTGACCTATTGCCTTTCCTGAATGCCATACCTTTCGAAAGATGCTCTGCGCTACCGAATGACTTTGAAGCTGACTACTCAGCTATTCCGTGTCGAAGATTGAGAATATTACCGGGGTTCGATGTATCCCCCAACCTACAAGCTTCGATGTTCAATCCAACGCTCGTATCACTAGAAGTCGATGACAACTGCGACATCGAGTCGCTTCCTGAGAATCTTAAAGAGCTATCTGCCCCAGGAAGTGCTCTGCGAAAACTTCGCACCTTACCATCAGAGTTGATCTCGCTGTCCATCAAGTATCCCGAGCAAAAATGTTTTGACCTTTTTCAATCGCTTAGTAGGGTTCGGAAGCTCTCTTTAAAAATGATCTCGGACGATATCATGCACTGGGAAAAACTGCCTAAATCAGTTATCGAGTTTGATGTGTCTGGTAGCCTGCTCACTGGCATTGACTATCAGAACATGCCTCCCCAGCTTAAAAGATTCAATGTTTCACGCAGTGAACTGTCCTCTCTCGACTTTGATAAGTTCCCTGCGGATCTGGAATATCTCAATGTAGGTACAAACCGCTTTGTAGGAAACTTCAACTTCGGGAAAAATACGTCTTCACTAAAAAGTTTTGTGTTGCAAAATGCCATGGTAACAGGCTTCACTGGAAATTGGCCATTAAAGCTCCGGAAAGTCGACATAAGCGGTGTGTGTATCTCATCTATGGATTGGTTCTCACTTCCAGATTGCGTGGAGGAGATTTATGCCAACAAGGTTGGATTGGGCGACACGCTGGATCTCAGCACAATGCCTCGATCCCTCACCATCTTGCATTTATCCTCGAACAGGATTGCCCACGTAATCGGAGGGCAGGAACTGGAAAAGCTCAAGGTATTCAAAATTGATAGGAACGGTTCTCAAACAATAAACTGGAACGAGCTCCCTCAAAGCTTGCAGAGCATTTCTGCACAGCAAAATCATTTTGGAGGATCTATCAACCTTCAAGAATTACCGAACTCTCTAATGACCCTCGACTTAGAGCGCAATAGCATTGGATCTATCAAGGGAGTGGGTTCACCCAATCTTGTTTCTTTGAATCTTGGAGGAAACATTTTATCAGCGCTAAACTGGGCCATGTTACCAAATTCACTCCAAGTGTTGGTCGCAAACGACAATCATCTTGAGGGTGAAATGCATCTTAGTCGACTTCCTCATTCACTGCTAAGCATCAATATTTCAGGAAACAGAATTACTTCCGTTACTGGCGATAAAGAAGGAAGGTTGGAAGAGTTGAATCTGAGTAGGAACCGCATTGAAGTGGCAACAATCAATTGGTCAACATTGCCCAGAAGGCTGATAAAAGTTGACTTGAGTTTCAATCTCCTTCTTGACCATGTTGAATTTAGAGATGCACCTGAGTTTCTTGAATCTCTAAATCTTCAGCACAATCTCGTAACCTCCCTTGCTCACCTGCCGTCGAAGCTGTTGTACCTGAATATTGCGGAGTGTTCTCTGGAGATGATAGACTGGAACAGGCTTCCTGCTAGTTTGGTTACACTGAAAGCCAGACACAATAATATTAAAGGCGTTCTTGACTTTGGCCAAGTACCATCGGAAATTCGAGACCTGGATCTTTCAGAGAACTCTTTTTCCCGTGTAACCAAAGGGTGGCTTTCAAACGTTGAGCGACTGGACCTTAGCGGCAATAGGCAACCGATGTCAATGCTGGATTTGACTGATCTTCCAAAAAAGTTGACCCACTTGAGTCTCAAGAATAGCGGCATAGACGGAGAGGTCAACTAGAAAGTGAAGCTAGATTACATGGATAGCACACGGCCAGGACCTGCTAAAGGTTCGTGGTAGGTCATTCCTCTTGTAGACATAACTTAAAATAGAGCCTATTGCGGCTACGGATAACAGTTGCTGATCAAATATACGCTTCCCTGTCTTTCAAATTGCGAGAGCATATTCAAAGTGAATACGTCCCCATTCGCTGTCAACGGCTGAGGCAAGACCTGGCTACACTGACTATCTTCAGTTCTTTAGATCAACTTGCACATCATCCAGTCTCCAAGCACACAACTCTTGGTTGACATCTATCTTGGAACTCAACAAACCTAACTATAATCAAACAGGTCATCCGACATTTATTCAATGCAGCAGAAGCTACACTAACATTACAAATAATTTTATCATCAGTGTGAGATGCATTTGAGCCAGTGGCAGACACTGACCCAAAATTTTTGATTCGCGAGACGCAAAGTCTTGCAAGCAGCCCATTGCAGGCTTGCTTACAATCTTCTACCTCTGCGACCACCCTTTCTGCGGGTAGAGTCCGAAGGAACAGGGGTGACGTCCTCGATACGACCAATCTTGATGCCAGAGCGGGCAAAGGCTCTGAGAGCAGACTGGGCACCAGGGCCGGGGGTCTTGGTGCCGGTACCACCGGTGGCACGGATCTTGAAGTGGAGAGCGTTGATGCCAACCTCCTTGCACTTGGCAGCAACATCCTGAGCAGCAAGCATGGCAGCGTAGGGAGAAGACTCGTCGTGGTCAGCCTTGACCTTCATACCACCAGTGACACGGGAGATGGTTTCACGGCCCGAGTAGTCAGTGACATGGACAAATGTATCGTTGAAAGAGGCAAAGATGCGGGCAACGCCAAAGACGTGCTCGCCCTCGCGGGTCTGCAGACCAAGAGTAACGTTCTGGGGAGCCATGATTGTATGTTCTGGTGTTGAGGAAAGGAAGCTGAGAAGCGCAGTTTGCCAATAGTCCTCCGCTGTTGGGAGTGAGTGGGTTGGGTGTGCACTGGTCCCAATGGCAGTCACAGCATTAGGGTTTGTCACAGGGTTTGTCACAGCACAGGGTTGGGAGGGTGCACCCAAACCACCCTTGGACTCTCAGAGGCTTTTATCCAACAGCAATGCCATCCAACAAGACTCTTAAGACCAAGCTCAAGCTGGCTAAGGCCGCTAGACAGAACAGAACTCTTCCTCAGTGGATCAGATTCAAGACTGGCAACACCATCAGGTAGGTATTTTTCTATCCCGTACTCCTGTCAGGAGACCAGGGACACCAGGACGAGGCTTTTCAGCCTCCTTTTTCTGCCAAACAGCCCCGCTAACCCAGATACAACGCCAAGAGAAGAAACTGGAGAAGAACCAAGCTCAACATCTAAATGTTCAGCTCTCCATTGTCATGTTGTAATGTTTTATTATATGGACTGCCTTTAATTTGGGCTTTCCGCTAAAAGCTAGCTTGGATTTGCGAGCAAACTACATACTGAATGAATTTTCTGACGTATAAAATTTAGCATAGATCCTGTGCTGCGAAACAGAAAGCTCATGAAGCTAAGGAATCTCTGCTCAACGGTGATGGCAGAGTGTCTCACATCGCTCGTACGCTGTGATGGATTCCGGGAGGTATCGATCCCTCCTGCCCTTAACTCGAGCCACTAGTGTGCACACATGGACGCCGAGGCCTTCTACTACGGAGTCTACCAGACGGTCTGTCTTGTCCCACATGGCAAGGTCACCACCTATGGACATATTGCTTACCTCATGGACATGCCCAACCATGCGCGGCAGGTGGGAGTCGCGCTCAAGCACTTGCCCTCGGCCATGGACCCTGACGAGGGGCCCAGGGAGTATTCGTCGGCGAATGTGCCATGGTGGCGAATCATCAATGCACAAGGCAAGATTTCCATCCGCCCTTATGGGCGTGAACGCCAGCAGGACCGTCTAGAGCAGGAAGGCGTACAGGTGAATGGCTTTACTGTCAATTTAGAGGAGTATGGGTGGTTTCCTGACGAAGTAGATTTGTAGGGAAGGGGGAGAGGGCTTATACGGGTGGACTATCTTGACTGGATTTCGTCAAATTTTTTCTCCTTTCTCGTCCAGTATGTGGCCTGCACCGACTGCACTTAGCGCTATTTTTCCCCAGAGTCCCTCAGTGTCAGTTCTACTGACGGCCGACCCACTGGTCCGGGCCATTCTCAAGTAGCACAGTCACTAGGACCCACTGACTCGCAACAGCTATAGCTGCTGCTTCCAAGACCAATATTGAGCCGAGACAAAGTGTCGGCTGATATTGAAAGCGTTTTCAATACCATCCAACCCGATTGCCTAGTATTCTGTGTCCCCGCGTCCACATGATGTCCCCTCTTCCCCAGCCCTCGCTGGCCCCATAACATTTGCTCATCCCGTCCACGTGCACACGCGCCCGACTATCAAAGACCTAAATACCCTAATCGGCACAACAACATTCCTCTTTTCCACCACCATCCACCATGGCTGTGTTGGCAATGTAAAGATGATTGCTCCACAGCATACCGGTCGTCGTCGCCGGTCTTCCAATAATGTACAAACGTCTATCGCCACCTCACCCTCCGTCTCGATTCTGTCCCTAGATTACGCCTCCCCAGACTTCTACCACTTGCTCTCCAAACTGCCTAAACGCCAGGTAAACAAACGTGATTTGCATGGAAGAACCTTGTTGCACTTAGCTGCTTCCGTAGGCAATGTCGATGCTGTGGTATCACTGCTCGAGAACCCATTTCTTGACGTTCTTGCTGCTGACTACGAAAGTGGATGGACAGCTCTTCACAGGGCTTTCTACTATGGGAACTTGACATGTGCTCAACACATCTTAGCTGTTGCTCCAGCGAGTTTCAGGGCCAAGGATCATTCCAAAAGCGTTCCTCTGGACTTGCTCAACGCTCTTGTTCGCCAAGACCTTCACCCACTGGTCCAGCACTCCTCCGAACTCTCCTCCGATAACGCCCGCAACACCCTCTTTGTCTTTGGATCAAACTCCAACTATAATCTCGCCATGTCGGAACCCGACGTCATTCTGGAACCACGTATTATCCACCTTCCTCCAGAGTCTATTCGCGGTCTAAGCAGCGACAAACGGGGTATGCTTGCACCGGTGTCTGTAAAGAAGTCATTTCTTTCAAGACATCACTCTGCTATTTTGCTAGATCTTCCCCACTCTAATCTTCGCGTATGTGGTCTGCCAAACAAAGGCAGACTCGGTCTACCAGTTACCACCAAAACCCCCCAGTCAAGCTTTGTGCCTGTACCTGATCTGGCTGGTAAAAGGGTGATATCTATGGCACTTGGCCTCAACCATTCTATTGCGCTGACCTCCACTTCAGAGGTCTATGCATGGGGCCTTAACGCCAATTACGTGCTCACTGGTGACAGTGAATTGCAACCTCTGCCGAAGCTTGTTCTTGGCGTTCCATCTGGCGTTATTGGAATTGCTACCTCCAATACTCACACCGCAGCTTTTACCAAAGACGGCGATATCTATTTTTGGGGAACTAACCTTGGCCAGATGGGATTCCGAACGGCACCAGCGTTACATGACATTGAGATAAAACCTCGCCGTTTTGAGGCATCTCAGCTTGCATCGGCTTTGCGCACGACAAGCCCTCTCAAAATCTCAAATGTGGTACTCTCTGATAACTGCACCTTCATTCTTGCTATGGGAAGAGCTGTTGTTCTTATGAGTCACGAGATTTATGTGCTCTCGCTTCCGAATTCGTCCATGAGATCTCAAGATAGTTTTGATATTTGGACTGCTCGTGGATATCCGGATCATGTTGCCTCTATCTCGTCTTCATTCTCTGGCCAATTTTGTGCGCTCACTGCGCTGGGTGATGTGTACTATCTGGACCTTTCCAGTGCGCAGAAGCGTGCCCAGCCTCCACTAAAAAGAGACTTCACTCCGGTTTGGATTGCGAGAAAGCGCCACCTTGCCGCAAAGTCAGTGTGTATATCTGATGATGGATCAATCGTTCTCTCGTCAGTGTGCGGAACAGTGTGGAGAAGAATTGGTCGCTCCCCAACGGCAGCTAAGAAGAATGCATACAAGTTTGAACGCATTCCTTGTCTTGCCAGAGTTGAAAAAGTGTTTTGTGATCCTTCATTCACTTCTTTCTACGCCATAAGCAAAGAAGTTGTCCCAAAACCCATTGATCAAATGACGGAACTATCTACTGTTGCTCTTCCCTGGTTGCTAGATTCCAGCAAGCTGGATATTTGGTCAACTGTTGGTCCTATGTACGCCAGCTCCTCTGGACTGTGTTACCGCCACAACTTTTTTGATAAGAAACGCATCAAGTTGACCCAACCCCTGTCAGACTGCAAACCATCAATTTATGTGGAGAGTAGATACGACTCCAATGAGGTGTCACTGCATCGAATTCCTTCTCAGCTGCAATTGGCGTCTTCTTCTGGTAAAATCAACATTTGGTTGAACAATCCAGTTGCCAAGGCTAATATCACCATAAAACTCAAAGGAAGCAACAAGGTATTCATCCCAGCTCATAAGGAGATTTTAGAGCTTAGATCATCGGTCTTGCATCAACTATTCCGCAGTAAAGAACCTGTTATGACTTCCAAGGGGGCCATATCTTTTGATGACGGAGAGCTGATATTTGAAGGCATTCAACAGAGCACCCTTGAATTGATTGTGATATTTATTTACACTTCGTGGGGATTCCTACCTGAATCATTTCACTGGAAGGACGAGTTGCTAGCCGTTGGAAGATCGTTGAAATTGAGGGATTTGTCTGAACAAATCTATCTCGCCGGTCAATCGAACATTCCATCAGTGGAGCCCTCAGCCCACTTCCTTCAATTCTTGTCAGAGTATTTGAATTCAGTCCCTGGTGATACTACAATCAAACTTTGCGATGGCGAATTTGATGTGCATAGATGTGTGCTTGAAGGAAGATCGCAATATTTCAACACCATTTATGCCTCCCGTTGGGATTCAAATAAAACTGTCATCGAATTACAGGACTTATCAAAGGAGACCTTCGCTCCTATTGAACTTTTTCTGTATGGCAGAAATGACACCGATATTTTCAACTGTCTAGAGGCTTCTACCTCTTCTCAATTTGTCGAAAAAGTCATCAAAGTTTTGGAGGGTGCTCAGTATTTGATGATGGATTCTCTGGTGACGCTCTGTGAAACAGCTATCTTAGGATTTGTCACAGTCAAGAACGCCTGTGAATATTTGGAGAAATGCCGCGCCTTCGGTGCTGCCACTTTACAAAGTAGAATCCTGGACTTTGTGATTGAGAATGCTAGTGGCATGTTTGAAAATGGATTATTGGATATGGACTGTGATCTTTTCAGCTTATTGGACGGTCAGTTTCGCAAAAACTGTTCCTGTCCTACGATGCAAGAGACAATCTTGCAGCAATTCGTGGATGACCTTGAATTACATAACGAGTTGAGTTCAAGAATAGCTCCATCTCACGTCGAAATTGAAGAAGAATTGGAAGTTGCTGCTCGCAGACAAAGTGAACTCGAGCAGGTCACTTCTTATCTTGGATGGACTGATGCACCGGTGTTTGAGGAAGAAAGTGATTTGCCGCGCCATGGTAGTGTGGGCAAAGGTAAAGGTCGGGCCAATTCCGAGGCCAGGCGCCCTTCATTTGTGAGCCCACATCATGATGTCCATCACCGACCATCTTTTAGCGGGCTCGCTAGCTCTCCAAATACAAATGGTGGGTGGATGGCTGCCGGATCTCCCAAAAACACTTCTGACGGTTTCAGCAGAAAAAGCTCTAATGGCTGGGGTCCAGCCGGTTCTCCAAAATCTCTGGATGAGTTGCCAAGAAGAACTAGTGTTTCAGGCCAAAAAGTTCTTCATAGCGCCGGCAAACCCTCATTGTCGACCTCTATTACGCCGTCCAGAAAGGCCTCTAACCCACAGATTGCTAACGCCACTCCAATGTTGTCGAATTCTCCGAAATCTGCTAATCCCTGGGGAAAATCTAACCAAGACGCATGGCCATCTCTGGGCAGTAGTCCTAGTCCACTGTCGGTCACACCATCACCCATTGTAACAACTGTTCCTGCACCAAAAGAGTCTTTCATTACTCCTCGAAAAACGAAGAAACTCACTCAGAAGGAAAGAAAGAGACTTCAAGAAGCTGCGGAGCGCGATAGCGCTTCACCCGAACCTATTTCTCAGTGCTCGCCATCAACACCCTCATTCTCTTGGAACATTCCGAAACCTAACACGCCTATAGCATCGCCTTGGGCAGCGAGCTCACCGCAGAATGGCAGTAAGGTCTCAGCAAAGTCTTCAACACCACGGTTGGCTGATATTATGCTAAACCAGAAATGGGATATTGAAGAGGCTAATGCGAAAAAGAATACGCGGAGTCTTGCGGATATTCAACAGGAAGCGGCATTTGAGAAATGGTGGAACGAGCAGTCCATGGCTCTCCAGCAGCAAGAGCCAAATCCGCAGGTACAACCCCAGAAGTCTCGGCAGGGCGTTCGTGCTGGAGGGCGGAAGAGGAAGTAGACTCTGTAAATATTCATATTTATACACATTTGCATACTACCGTGGTGGATCGTTTTTCCATTGCGCTCTACTGCACTGCCTGCTCATACGTGATGTTCATCACAAGCATACCGGCCAGCGCGCTGCTGGCCAGAGCTGCCTGTCAATCACAGGACGAAAAGAACAAAATGGCTAGCAGCGATACAACCACCAATGAATTCATGAAAAGAAAGAGTTTCCCTCTGCAATTGGCGTAATTTTCTTCTTTTCAAACTTTATTTGGCCCAACCACCTCACGGCACCAACGCGTGCACGCATTTTCTCAGAAAGCGTGTCCGCACATGCATGCGGCTGTGATGCATGGGTATAAATTTCTGGCGCACACTGAAATTTTTCCCTACCTGACATAGCTTGCAAAGTAAGTACTAGCAAAAACAACTTGCTGATGAACCAACCAAAAATATCAAACTAGAGTTTGTGAAGTTCATTTATGATCAGAATTCGGTTACTGAATAGTTGCTGTACAACGAGAATCTTGGACACTAACCATAGGCTGTGCCATGGTCGCAACTCTATGCTTTGCATAACGTAAGTTGGGGACTCATGATGACAAGAATATGATGAAGAATCAACAAGCTGGAATTACCTACCGAATCTTTGTGTAGAAAAACGTTTGCTGCAACTCATTCCTGACACTTGTCTTTTTTTTGTTGACACTAGTACTAACCTAGGGTATGTGTTAATGTTGTCCGTTGGCTGCTAGCCGAGGAAAGAACCAACATGAAGATCCATAGCACTGGGCACTGATTACCATGAGTGACAGGCTTTTCAAGTGGGCCTAGAAAACCCACGTTACAGATTTGGTTTCACAGTTTTGTTGAAACACTAACTAACATGAGGTATGTTTATTGGCTAATACACCAATGCAAAAATGAAATGATGATTTTTTAGATGACGAGTCGGATGGGTTTCCCATTGACGATAACCATTTTTTTTTCCATTCATGCAATTCTGAACATTTTGCAACCAAAATGATCTTTCAAACAAATTGCTAACAAAGCTTCTAGTTTATCAGACACCGGGAATGTTTCCAGGTACCGTGCTTTTGAGGATTTCTACCCCCTGACTAGACGCCCATCTAGTGTTGGATGGTGTTCTCATTGGCTCACGCCTGAGCATGAGTTTTCAGCTACTAAATGATGAAGTGAAATTTTTTTGACAAGCATATGTCAGAATCTCATTGCTGAAAATTTTCGCGTCTGATTCTAGCTTGAAATGTTCGCTTGTTAATGGGTAAGTTTTTCTAGACTGGTATAATGATGATTTACCACTATTCACGACGGTCTACTGTGCCAAAATTATTGGCCTTGATGATAATCCGCGTTTGACAACGCGTGGTCCTGATACACCAAGTTGGTTCGCGAGCAATTTTCTAATCCAGTCCCTTATGTGTTGTAGTTCTATCAGACGTCATGCTAGTCTTTTTTCAAGCGTAATTTTATTTATTTATTAGAATACACTGTGGATCAGTGAGAACAAGCCCAGCAGCACTGCTTCTTGACAATTATTATAAAAGTACTTCATACCTGTTTGTATTAGGGATTGTTCTATAGGGATTTGAATAAAGGGTGGGGAGGCTGTTAGACCTGGTTTTCGCCAAAAGCGCTCTCAATTGGTTTCTCCATAAGGGAAGCATGGCCAAGAATGGTGACACCGGAGGCACCAATGAGCCAGAGAACGGTAGAGATGGGTGAGGCAAAAATGCCAAGAGGAACAGCAATAATAAATAGACCAGTGTAGAGCTGCGAGGTGGTCAGGGTAGTGAAGGGAAGTCTGAGATCCTCACCGCCAAGATACGAGATACCTGTCATACCGGCAATGACAAAGATAATGACAAACAGTAGCAAAAGGTTTGTCAAGAGAGAGTAGAGAGAGAGCATGGCAAAGAGGATTGCGTAGTTTGTGGAGAAGTAGCCAAGGTTGAAGTTGATTCTCGACTGCGCATCGAGCCAGCCGAGGGGACGCGACATGCGACGGTAGTCAAAGAAATCCTGCGGCGGACGCAGGTTAGCGAAACGGGCCTGGACATTGCCAAACTCAGCCTGAGTTAGTATCGGAGGTGGGATTTGGCCTGCGCCAAGAAGTTCCTGCTGCTTGGCCGCGCTGCTTGGCCGCGCCACGTGACAGTACGAGACGGGATTTTCCGTTGCAGACTCTACCAGAGCACTAGAGTTCCAGGATAACATGCCAGCAAATCCTCTTGCTGCAGGGAACAAACTAAACAAACTGCATTACGCGCGCTCACCGTGCGAATGCGTAAAATATGGCATCAACCTACCCTGACGCGCTGAACGTTGAACGTTTCGCTGAGATTGTTCTGTAGTTAGTATGCAATGAATTCTCTTTTCTCTGATAGTACGTACTGCAACCTGGGCGTTTCTCAAGTTCGAGAGAAAGTTCATAGCTAAAGATAAAGGCTTTTGGATAAAGAAGAGGCGCGTTCTAGCGAAGTGAAGCGCTTTGGATATAGGTGTCACTTATTGGGTGGTGGGAGACCAGGGCATTAAGCGCGCATCAACTCATGGGTGGGGAGAAAATGCTGAGAGAATATGGGTTTGAGCAAGGGACAGTCCTAGAGGGGGTGAGAGAAAAGTGGCTAGGTTGAATTTTGCAGTGCTGCTTAACTACAGATGTAATTCTTTGGCTGGTTTTTGCTCGGTTTAGAGTGTTCATACAGTCCTTCAGAGCATCCCACGTCCATTTTTCGCAGCCCAGCGCTTGGAATTGGTGAAAACAGTGATGAGCAGTGATGAGAGGGTGATGCGACGATGACACGTCCAGGCGATCTCTTCAGTTGGCATGCTGAGAGAAAAGGCTCGTATTCATTATTTTTTTGCCACTGAATGCACTGCCCAAAGCTATGGCAGGTTGTCGTTGTGACTCGCCAACTAAGCCCTCAAGCCCCTGGCAAGCTCAAATGGCGCAAACGCTAATTTAGATAACCGGCGCTGGGCGCTCAGGGGCTAGTGAGAAAGAGAAGAGGGCAAATACTGAAATGGCTGGCAGATGAGTCAGACCAATGGCTTTCACCTGCTTGAAATCGCCTCGTCATATCCTTCGATGGTTCTTATCCTGAGGCAAAATATGACGAGTCATTGACTGGTCATTGTCACCAGGGGCTGAGCCCGACTGCGTATGGCGGTGCTGGCCAAGTACCCACTTCAGCGAGCACGGGAATATACAATGGCGGCTGCCAAAATGGATTTGCACAGTGATTTGCACAATCTGATGATGACCTACCTCCTGCCTGTTGAGACTCAGCCCCACACCCCATAGTGTGCACGCTCCGGGCCTAAGGCTCAGTACGGAACACGGTGGCCATGCCAGGCGGAGCAACATTCTAACTTTTTTAATAAATCATATCATCGTATTTTCTGCTTTAAAGCGTCACTACAGAATCAACTGTACATCAAATATATGCACCAATTTTGATATTAAATTTTCTCTGCCAAAAAAAAATTGGCAGACGCTTCGCCAAATCATAACTTAAACAACAACACCGGAAGCAGAGGCAATACGAGGCCAGAGATCGGCGCACTCCTTACCGACAGGACCGGTAATGGCAGAGCCCTTCATCTCACCCTTGGGGTTGACAATGACACCAGCGTTGTCCTCAAAGTAGAGGAAAACACCATCGGATCTTCTCCAAGGCTTGGACTGACGCACAATGACGGCTGGCATAACCTTCTTTCTGAGCTCAGGCTTACCCTTCTTGACGGTGGCCATAACCATGTCGCCCACACCACCGGCGGGGAGTCTGTTGAGACGAGCACCAGTGCCCTTGACGGCAATGATGTAGAGGTTGCGGGCACCGGAGTTATCGCAGCAGTTCATGATGGCGCCGACTGGGAGACCCAGCGACATTCTCAGCTTGTTACCAGAGTTACCTGCCTTCTGTGACATCTGTGTATATCTTTGGTGAAGTCAGAGTGCGTTGCGATTATCTAGGTGGTGTGTGGGTTGGGAGTGAAATTTGTGACTGTGTTTTTGGGTGTGCATGAGATTTGGCATGAGTGTGCACGCATGCACACTCGGACGTTGGGAATGACCAGCAATAGTGTACTATGTTTGATAATACGTTTATGCGGCGGCGGTGAGCGACAGGCCAGGGCCTTGACAAATCATGGAATAATCTCGGCGAAATGTCACTATTTGGACAGTACCGGAGTCGTTAAGCTGGCCTTACATAAGCCGGAGTCCCTTGGATGCTTGTAATTTCTCCTAGATACCTGGCAAACGGCCGCAAGTGCTCACTTTAAGGCGGCCAAGCCCACAGTGCAGTCAAACAATATATTCAATATATATAATTGGGGGTGGTGTAACTAGTGCTTCTTCTCAGTCACGTACTCGTAAACGTTAAACAGAGCAAAGGCCGTAATTCCGAGACCAAGGCCCGGCAGGGAACCTCTGAATCTCTGTGCTCTAGAAAAGTGACCTTGGTATCTCCAAGCCTCTCTGTGTTAGTTCAAGCTACCAGAAATACGCTAGGCATTATAGAGAAGGAAAAATAGTATGATTTACAGGTCCCAGGCAAACCAAAGCTCTTTAGGAGGGCCCATGGCGCGGCATTCGCCGGGTGCTTCCCTGGTACCTCTGACCAGACGTATCGCCACGAGCGCTATAGTTCTGTAGAAGCCTTGAACAATCACATTTCAGGCGTCTATAATAAAGCCACAACATGTTATACTTACCGCTTGGCCCAGGGATCTCTCGGTGAAGGTCCGCTCATGGTTGTAGTGTGATAAATACAGTTTCCCATTGGCCTGCACAAACCTTCCAATGTTCCCAGTGTAAAATAATATGCATGATAACAAGTAAATAATACAATAAAATACATAACGAGGGAAGGGATCTGTTCACCAGAGCGAGAAAGCTCGAGATACACGCCTCTAAAAGTATCTCAATTCCACAACAGATCCCTGGGGAACTTCTTGAGCCAGTTTCCCGGACGTTTTTACTGGCACACCACCCACCACCAGCTTGAGCGACTTTGTGTCAATGCTATTCGGAGCAGTGCTGAGATCAAGCATCTCTTTGGCCTTGTCAAACAAGCGCGCCACTAGCAAGTCACTGGAAAAGTATACTGGAAGAGTTTTCTCAATGCGGGTTACGCGCCCGCCACTGCTGCCCTCGGCAAAAGACATCTGGGGGCGTTTAAGGTAAAAGTAGTGGCGCTTGACTACGGGAACTCCTGCTTCGCCTGTGGCCTCTTTTTTCAGTTTGCTGAGCTTGAGTATGCTAGCTGCTTTTGCCGATGGCTCTTTCTTTTTCTTGGGGAATAGCGTTTTGAGTCTGTCGAGGGCAGTCGTAGCCTCGGCAGAGCGAGCTGGTTCTTTGTGCTGTGGTGCTGGCGAACCCCTCAGATTCCTTGGAGGCTGTGCTACTGTTCCACCAACAGAACTGATCTTTGCTGGCTCTTTACGCCCACTGACGATGGAAGGGTCAGGTGTGGGTTTGTCCTTACACTCATGGGCAGCTAAAGAGCGGTGATTCTCGCAAAAGGTCTTGTGGCAGTTGTCACAGACATAGGGAAGATAATCTAGCTTTCCACATAGCGTGCAATGTGTTCCAATGTCTAGAATGCCCTTGGATTTGTCTATAGTGGACATGTGGAGTGCAGCAGCTCTGCTCGGGGCAACACCAACATCCCAGGTGGGAAGGTAGCTCAAGGTAGCTCAAGGGAGAGAGGGGTCTAGCTGTGATCTTCGCGGCGGGTCTACAGCAGGGATTTGTAGCATGCGTCTATTGCATTAGTCAGACAGAAATTGGGGTGGATTTGGAGCTGCATTGGTTGGCGTTCCATAGATTCCAAAAGGTTGATTTCTTTCTCTAGGATATTAGCCTTCTGAGGCCTTGAGCCTTGGGGTGTTATTTCAGACGCCCTCAGAGCGGCTGGTTCACACAGCCCCAAACAGGACAAAGCGAGACCCAAAGTCCTGGAAGGCCAGCTTTCAGCAACGAACTGCAACTTAGCTCGGCTGCGAAGTCGCGTGACACCCCCTGCTTCAGTTCCGGACTTCAGTGATGCCTGTGGTCCGTCGTGGCAGTGGCACGAGTGATCGCGTCTGGGAGCTGCAGGGAAGCATGGTAGTGCGGAGCAGCGACCCACTTTTGGGCGGTCAGCGACAGAGTCAACATGCCCGGTGAGCTAGCCCCATGCAGCCTGTTAAGGTGGCCCAGCCAGAAAACCAGACCTAATACGCACAAGTACCTGCCAAATCCACTTCACCACCCAGTCCTCCAGCAGGTGCTCTTACGACATACCCCTCACTCCACCCCGCCAGCCTCACTAGCCACCCGCCTGCATAGATCGCAGCGCCTTCCATGCCCAGGCCAGCAAGGTTAGTGCCCAATGCAGAAGCCCCGGCACGTGCATGGGTCTATTTGCTGCGAGTCGGTCTTGGTAAAAAAGGCTCCTTCTCTAGCCCTCCTCAGTTGCAATGGTTTTGTGGAAAGAGAGGCTCGCGGGTCTGGTGCATCTTGGAGGCCTCGTATCCCCGGCAGCAGAGTCTGCTCCCTCTTCGCAGCCGCTGCCCCAGGCAGAAAAGCGCCCTCTCAAGGGCAAGTTTTTGCATATAACAGACATCCATTTAGACCCCTATTACAAAGTGGGCTCTGACCCAGAGACTGGGTGCCATCGAGGACACTCGTCAAAGAAAAGGGTTGGGCCCTACGGAGCGGCAAACTCCGAGTGCGACTCGCCGTGGCCGCTGGTCGAGGCAACTTTTGACTGGATCGAAAAGAACGTCAAGGACGAAATTGATTTCATTATATGGACCGGAGATAATGCTCGGCATGATTCCGACATTCAACTTCCGAGAACCCCGCAGGTCATTTTAGACTTGAACCGCAACATCTCCTTCATTATGGAGCACACGTTTCCGGGCTCCCCCGAAAACCCGCTGGAACCGGTCTCCCTGCCAATTGTTCCCTCGGTCGGCAACAACGACGTGTTTCCCCATAATCTATTTGCCCCAGGTCCCTCTGCATACTCTCGAGAGCTGGCGCGTATCTGGGCAAAGTTTGTGCCCGAGCGCGAGTCCCTGACCATGATGCGCGACGTGAATTACGTCACCGAAGTCATCCCTGGAAAGCTGGCTGTGGTGTCCCTCAACACTCTCTACTGGTTCTCGTCCAACCCTATTGTCGACGGCTGCGATGACAAGAACGATCCGGGCTACCAGCAGCTCGTTTGGCTCGGAATCGTTCTCAGGGACCTGCGCAAGCAGGGCATCAGGGTGTGGCTGTCCGGCCACGTCCCTCCGGTTGAGAAAAACTACGAAAACGATTGTCTTGACAAACTTTCTCTCTGGCTCCACGAATATTCAGACATCATCATTGGCGGCATGTACGGCCACATGAACATTGACCACTACACGGTGCACGACACCTGGAAATCCTATAAGAAGGTTCTCAAGCGCATCTCTCAGCAATCAAAAAAGAAAAATCAAAAAGACAAGTCGGCTATTTGGGCCGGCTTTGATAAACAATCGGTACTGTCCGACGAAGGATTTGATGGCATGTCTGCTGACGTTTTTGAAATGCTCGATGCGCTATATGAGAGTGACCAAGACATCGACTTCCCTCTGGGCAACCTCCTCCCTGATGAATACGACGATAAGGACGAGAATGAAGAGCATATCGATTATGATCTCGATCAGTACAACGCAACGGATATCTACACTCCTCAAGGTCTTGACAAGACCAACTACTTTGATGATCTTGAACAACTGTACAAAAGTATTAACAAGCCTGCTGCTTGGGACTCTTACTGCACTAGGTTTTCTCTGTCTTTTGTCAGTCCATCGGTCATCCCCAACTACTACCCTACGCTTCGTGTGTGGGAGTACAACACCACGGGTGTTGTGTCTGGTAAAAGTGATATGCCTGCCCTGGCTCACGACGAGGATGAATACAATGACGCTGAAGAAGAAGAAGAGGGAGAGTACGTGTCAGAGACTAGCGATATTCACGATCTGAAGAAGAAAAAGAAGAAGAGAGACAGATCTATTCCCACAAAATATCGCAAGAAGAAGGCCAAAATTGGACCTGCCTATGTCAACGAAGCCTTTTCTCCTCTAGGCTACACGCAGTACTACGCCAACATCACGGCCATCAACAGAGGCGAGCACAAGTTCAAGTACGATGTGGAGTACCACACTGACGACTTTCCCTACAAGGCGAATGGCTTTATGTCAGTGTGCCGGTTCATTGATTTGACTCTAGAACTGAAGAACAACAAGAAAGGCAAGGGCAAGAAAGCCTGGAACGATTACCTCACCAAGGCCTATGTAGGTGCACAGGATCCTTAGTCGCCACTACCTTTTTATATTCATGAATAATTTATTTTGCTGAAAGCTGCTAACCCAGCAGCCCGCTGTCATGGCCTAACGATGCCGCTTCGAATCGATAGCCTGGAGAATCAAGGCCGAGAGCTTGCGATTCTGGTCCGCCTCCAAACGAGCGCCTGTAAAACACGACTGCGTTGATGGAACCCAGAATGGAGCCAGAAATGACATCATAGTAGTGGTGACGATTGTCCTGGGTGCGCGAGATGGCGATGAAAGTGGCTAGCAACACTGGTGCAACGGCCACAATGTAACGGGCCAGGGGCTGTCTGGTGGGCGGATTGAGGAGGTTCCACTGCACGCTCATCCACAAGCTAAAATACAGGAGGCCGCAGAAGGCCGTCGAGGAATGACCAGAGGGTGTGGATTTGAATCCCTCCATGAGAACACTCTTGTTGGTTGTGGTGCAGATGGCTGCCGTGTAGGCCACGGTCCGATCAAGGCCAGCCTCAGGAACACACCGGGCGAGAAAATCTGGACGCATATTGCCAATCAGGAGTTTCAAAAAATTGGTAATGAATGTGTTTACTGCAAACGACGACACCAGGCCGAGCACGGAGTTGTTGAAGAATTGCAGGCGAGCGCGGAATCCGACATTATTGGCCGCCGACGACGGCGTTGGAAAAGACAACAAGCCCCCCACCGCTCCAAATCCCAGCAGTTCCACCGTACACAACGCCGTGATGAGGCATCCAGGCACAAAGATGGATAGAATAAGGCACAGGGGTGACGAGACGGTCTCAACTCGGGACATGGGGTATGAGATGGACTCATCATTCAGAAAGAAGAGCCTTTCATGCGGGTGCAGAAACTCCAGAATAATGTCCACCAGAAAGATCATGAACATTCCAGCCCATTCCGTGGCGCGGATGTCGCTTGACATCACTTTCAAACTGCTTGCAAGAACTTGCATGGGGGATGGTGGGTTTGCCAGTGCGTGTTAGTGGGTTGGGCGTCACTGGGAGCGGGGTTTGTAGAGAGGCAGCTGAAGGGTGCGGGGGGCTAACGACGAACTATGGTACCCGGCCGCAGGAAAGAGATTATTCTCAGGGCACATTTGCCAGATTCATTGGTTTTTTATGCTGAGAAAGAGCCAGCTACTTGCTCAGTTTTTCTCTGTCAGTCGGGCCAGTGATAGCCTCCTCCAGCTGACGCGCTGCGCCAATGTCTCCCCGCGTCCCCGCCTGCCATTTTAGGCAGGTGAAGGAGCTCGCAGAGCTCCCGACGAGCATGTGAGGCGGTAACTTCACTCGGGCAACGAGATGGAGACTCTCTAGCTCAATGGTTTATAAATCTATCATGTATTAGTTATAAAATCTATTGCATTTGTGCACCTAAAAAGGAGAAGCGCTACCATCGTAGTTATAAAACTTGCCACTGTCTGCAAAAGTAGCCTTCTCGGTGACGGCCAAAAAGTCTCTGGCGGATTGTTCCGGCGTGATAATTGGAAACGCCTTGATATCCTTGCCCTCTGCTGCCGACTTGTCAAGAAAATTATTACCCATGTCGGAAGACACTACGCCAGGGTGAATGGAAATGCTAGTGTAGCCCTCGGGTTTGAGCTCATTCGCCAAAGCCACCATCAGATAGTTGATGCCGGCCTTGGTGACGCCGTAGCCAGTAATGTTAAAGTTGGTGAATCCGGTCATGGATCCAGCGGTTGAAGACGTCAGCACGATCTTTCTGGTCTTGCGGCGGTCGAGATAGGGCTTCACCACCTTGAGCACTTCGACAACGCCAAGCACATTGACTTCCCAGTGATCGCGCCAGACTTTGCGAGGAGTCTCAAGTAGAGGGTAGATGGAGTTGGCAATTGCCGCATTGGCAATAAATACATCCAGCCCTTCGGTGCCGGCAATCGTCTCATCAAGCTGGCTCTTCAGAGAGTCAATTGAGGCCTCCTTCTGCTGGTCAAGCTCCACCACCTCGAGGCGGCCAGAGAACTTTGCAGCCAGATTGCTGAGCTCGGTGGCATTTGCAGGATTTCTGGCAGTGGCCACCACCTTGGTGCCCTCTCGCTCCAAAAGCTGCTTGACCAGCTCGAGGCCAATACCTCTATTGGCTCCAGTGACAAGGTAGTTCGCCATGATGTGAATAAAAGTTAACTGGCAATTAAGGAATGTGAGATTTTCTGTCGTTGTTTGTTCGGGAAACTGTAGCCAATTTATAGATCTCTGGCTGCTCAGTCATGTAGTGGTGTCTGCTTCGTAATCTCTATCCTGCATACTTAAGTCCGGGACGGCAAGATCTCCGCTAAGCGGGAATCGGTGGGAAATTCGTGATCAAAAATCCCACTAAGGCTGAATATGCATGATGTGCAGGCTGAAACGGATTAATCAGGCAAGAAAATATAGTAATCAAGAGGGGGGCTGGTCCAAAGAAATGAAAAGCCAGCTTTCCTGCCTATATTTATTCGAACAGGAACGAGTATTAGCCTTATTGGCTAGCTATAGCCGCCCGCCCCAGTATACCTGTTCATTGGGTGACCAGTTATGTGCTGGGCATATAGCACTAATATAGTAGACGGAGATCACAATTAGAATAACACCAGGAGAGAAAGCATTGCTGAAAATCACTGATTTCCAGCAGTGCAAAAAGATACATATAAGGTTGTAATTCCAATCACCATTTATTTTAACGACACAGAAAATTCCCACATTACCCTATATAACGTGTTGCGCACAAAAGTGCTGAGAAGACCAGATCGAGACTTACTCCTCGGCAGGAGCAGCCTCCTCAGTGGCCTCAAGAGCCTCAACGACCAGAGCGGACAGGTCAGCATCGTTGTCAGCCAGAGGAATGAGCTCCTCATTGGGCATCTGCAGAAGCTGTCCAGTGACACGGCCAGCAAGAGCCTCGTCCTGAACCTTCTCGTGAGCGAGAATCTTGGGGTAAAGAACATTACCAATGACCTGCTTCTTGGCCTCGTCAGATGGAGCGGCCTCAACAGCCTCAGCGAGAGACTGGAACTGAGGGGGCTGCTGCTGACGGTTGCCACGGGGCGGGTAGCCGCCACGGCCGCCCTGCTGGGGGCGACCCTGAGGGTAGCCCTGAGGGTAAGCACCCTGGACAGGAGGCATGTTGTAACCCGGGATGGGCTGGCCGTTGCGGGGCTGCTGGCCCTGGCCGGGCTGGCCGACCCACTGGCCGTTAGGAGGAGGAGGGACACCGTTGCGAGGAGGGCCCATCATCATCTGAGGGTTGCCACCAGGGAAGCCCATCATGCCACGAGCTCCAGGAGGAGGCATGAAGCCAGGCTGCTGAGCACCGCCGGGACCGTAGAACATGGGTCCAGGCAGGTACTGGCCAGCAGCGGCAGCAGCAGCCTGCTGCATACGGAGCTGGTTCTTGGCCTGGATCTGCTGCTGGAGCTGCTTGTGACGGACGTCCTTGCGCTGAGCAAGAGCAACGTACAGAGGCTTGCCAGCAACCATGCGCTGGTTCATCTCGGTGACAGCCTTGGCTGCCTCTTCAGGAGTGGAGAAGCAAACAAAGCCAAAGCCACGGGACTTGCCAGTTTCATCGGTCATGACCTTGGCGGAGGTGATCTCGCCGAAAGCGGCAAACTCCTCCTTGAGCTTCTCGTCATCGATACCAGTGTCGAGGTTCTTGACGTAGAGGTTCACACCCTGGTACTTGGAGAGCTTCTCAAGACGGGCAGCCTCGTACTGCTTCTTGAGCTCCTCCTCACGCTCGTACTTCTTCTGGGCACGGCCGACGTAAAGCTTCTTGTCGTTGATCTCCTTCTCGTTAAGAGCCTCGATGGCGGCCGCAGCAGCCTCGTGGGTCTCGTAGTTGACAAAGCCAAAGCCCTTGGACTTGCCCTCGGCATCAACAGCAAGCGACGCCGACGTGATGGTGCCAAACTCGCCAAAAATCTTCTCGAGCTCCTGCTGGTCAACGGCCAAGTCGAGGTTCTTGACGTAGACGTTAGTGAAAGACGAGAGAAGGCGGTCGGTAGCCGACTTGCGGTCAGCACGGGCAATGTGGTGGCCGACAAAGACCTTGCGGTCGTTGAGGAGCATGCCGTCGACGTGCTTGATGGCGGACTCAGCCGACTCTGGGGACTCGTAGTGGACAAATCCATATCCCTTGGAGTTGCCGTACTCGTCGGTGGCAATCTTGCACGACAGAATGTTGCCAAAGGCAGAGAACGTGTCGTGAAGCGCCTTGTTGTCAATGGCCGGGTCCAAGTTCTTGATGAAAATGTTACCCTGACCCGATCTGCGGACCGAGGGGTCGCGCTGGGACCACATGATGCGGCAGGGCTGGCCCTTGATGGGGCTGTAGTTGAGCTCCTCAAGCGCCTTCTCGCCATCCGCAGTCGAGTGGTAGTTGATGTAGGCGTAGCCAAGCGAGCGTCTGGTGACAGCGTCACGGCAGACACGGATGGACGCCACGGGGCCAATCTGGTTGAAGATCTCAAACAGCATGGCCTCCGAGACAGAGGGGTCCAGCTCGCCAACGTAGAGAGAGGCGTTGGCAGCAGCTGACGAGGCAGTCTCGCCGGCGGCGGCGGGGGCAGCAGCAGCGCCCTCCTTGTCGGCAGCAGCAGCAGCGGCGGGGGCAGCAGCACCCTCGGCAGCGACAGGGGCCTCGGTGGTGGCAGCCTCGTCAGCCTTGGTGGCGTCAGCAGGCTTGTCCTGAACAGAAAGCTTCTCGAGAGCCTTCTCAGCGGCAGCAACAGAAGCGTCAGTCATTTTTGAGTGGTTTTTTTGGGGTTTTTTCTGAGATGGAAAAGTTTAGGGAAGTTTTTTTTTTTTGGGTTTTTTTGGATTGGAATCAACGAATAGGACCTCTAACAAACGTTATTAACGAATACTAAAGAATCTCACTCCGTCGAAAGGGTTTATAAATTTTTGTTCGGGGGAAAAAAAATTTATCAGACAATGGTGGTGAAGAGGTATTTCGCTTGGTTCCAAAATATTCATATAGAGGCGTGCGGCTGTGCAGTCCCCTGAGGAAAGTCACGTCGCTCGCGCTTTGTGCCCCAAAAGGGGACAAGAAAAATTTCAGTTAAATGGGGGTGCCTGGCTCGGTGGGGGCGGCTGCCGGGGCAATGCCCCGGTCTTACTGAGTCGAGCAAGGAAGAGGGCCAGGGGTAGGCCTGGATAGATACAAGCTCAGAAAGAAAGGCGCTTATAGACTACCCATAGTAAAATAGAGGCCTGTTACGACATTTTTCAGGGCTAGCTCGCTTGCTCGCTCCCCCACGATCCTGCGGCTCGGTGACGTCAGGGAGCCAGCGTCGAGCGCGAACACTGCCCGAGCCCTGCGGAGTCTGCGGAAGAGCTCCAGCCGGGCCCGGAGGACCAGCTGGCTCGCGGAATGACGTCTCTAGCGCCCAATTCCCGTGCCGTATAACGCTTCCAGTAGCCCAATTCCGGTGTCGGGACCTGCACCCCACTTGCAAAGCTGGGGCCAGCTCAGATTGGCTTCAGGCCAAATTGAGGACACAATGGTCAGGAGCTTCGAAGTGACGCGACACGACTTACCACTAGCTCGTAAAAGCTTCTTCCGCTATCTCTTAGCTCCGACGCACACCAGCCCCACACCTCCCCACACTCTTATTCACATCGTACTAGTCAGTAACACATCATTATATTTCATGCTTCTACTCTGTCTTGTTCTTCTTCTTCTCATACATCTCCCGTATCTTGCTGGATGGCACCCGGCGAGGCCAAAAGTAACTCGCAGTCGCCCACAGGTGTCGCTTCTGCTTCTCGTCGTCGCTCCTCTTGGCACAGTACTTCTCAATAAAGTCTCCAATCGTAATGAGTTCCACCTTTAGCAGCTTTTTCAGCTCGTTCTTGTCCATCGCGGAGTGATCCCGCTTCAAGTTGTAAAGATTCTTACGGATCGGCTGAAGAATCGATCGGCACTCGTCCTCATCCATAGAGTCATATTCCGGAGCATCGGCATCCTCCTCGATTTGGGAAATCGTTGCCTTGGGAACAGGAGGCGAGCCATTGCGCTCTTTCATCTCCTTATGATCGTCTCCTTCCTTGGACTCCTTCTTGACCTTCACAACTGGTGAGCCAGCCCGAGGAGAGCCTACTGGCGGAGTACCAGACTTACGCACGCGCGAAACACCATCTTTAGCCGGCTTAGCCTTGAGAAGCTTGGACTTGGGGACCTTTTCTTGCTTCACAGACTTCTCGCGCACCCGTTCCTTCTTGCCATTGGTGACCGGCGCGCTTTTTCCTTCAGCCTCTTCTCGCAGCTGCAAAATCAGCGAATCAACCCGTCTTCCTAGATGCACAGATCCAGGCACTTTCTTTGCAGCCTTGCCTTCGATGAGCGCTTCCTTTGCCGCCTCCTTGTTGTCCTTTCGGTGCTCTTCGAGGAAAAGCTTATTCTGCAGACCCAGCGTAGGGTCGTCTCGGATCTGCGTCCAAGCGCCATAACCATATTTGTTGACGCCAACGAGAAGCATTGAATCGTCCTCAGAACTCCAATCGCACGTCCAACCAGCCACGGGCTTGACCACAGATGTGATTCGGAAGTGCGTATCAGCGTCTCCGATCAGCTCCGACAAGAAGTTCAGCTCAAGCGGGCGCTGTAGAATTAACTCAGCATTGAGACCCTTTACACCTTCATAGTCAAAAAGAATAGCCTTCTTCTCTTTTCTCTTGAGCAGGTAAGCATTGATCTTCACAGGCTCTTCACCATTCTTCAGAGCTTCAGCCTTCTTTTGCTCCAGTTCTTCCTGCTCTTTTTTGAAAAGAGCTTCTCTTCTTACCATCTCCTCGTCGACCTTGGTCTTGGAGATCTTGAAAAAATCCTGAACAGCTTGTTTGACCAGCTCAGGCTTGCGGTTGGAAAGGGTGCCATCTGCGGAAAGTTCATCCCAGCGAGCGATGACATCACCATAGCGCAGAATAGCTTTGTACAAAGAACGAATCTCCTTCTCAGTAAGAACATTCTCGTCAATTGGAGGCACCGACATCCTACTACCCTTCTTTTTCCTTCTTGTACCTGATTCACCGTCGCTGTCAGACATGACTTCAGGGGTGTTGGTTGTGGAGATGGCTGCAGTTCTTCTCCTGTTAGCCATAGAAATCTGCTCCTGGAGGAACTTCTCCTCTTCTCGCTTCTTCTCGTCCTCCTTGATTTTGACAAGCTCGTCCTGCGGGATAATGTCATCCCAGGTAGTATCATCCTTGTAGTCGGTAACCTCAAACTGCCTGAGAAACTCGTCGCCACCAAGATGCGACTCGCCAACATCAGGGGTGGTAATATGATCCTCTGCGTGCTCAAGAACATCATCAAGGTCCATTGTTTCGAGCTTCTTTTGATTATCAGTAGCCTTAAACATGTTGCTGGCACCAAATTTCAGGATCTGACTAAGCTCGTTTGCAGTCGGCTCGTTCTTTTTGTTGCTTGTGCCTTTGTCAGTGATACCCAGGGAAATGATAGCATACTCCAAAATCATCTTTCTTCTAGCTCTTTCAAGCACTTCTTCCTCAACAGTGTCTCTGGAAACAAATCTGTACACCATGACGTTCTTCTTTTGACCAATTCTATGAGCTCTGGCCATTGCCTGCAAATCAGCCTGTGGATTCCAATCAGAATCGAAAATGATGACAGTGTCAGCAGTCATCAAATTGATTCCAAGACCACCAGCTCTAGTAGACAAGAGGAAAACAAAGTCAGGGGAATCGGGTGCATTATAATGGTCAATGGCGATTCTTCGAGTGGCTGCTGGGACAGTACCATCGAGGCGTTGGAATGAGTAGCCTCTTATGGACATGTAGTCGCCTAGAATATCAAGAATGCGAACCATTTGACTGAAAATCAGCACTCTATGACCATCCTTTTTGAGTCTACCGAGTAGTTTGTCTAGAAGAACCATCTTTCCAGATGTCATCACAAGACCTCGCAACACCATTTCACGGGAGGGATGCTCGGGATCACCTCCGACCTGTGCAAGGTACTTATCCTCCGCACCAGGGAACAAGAAGGGATGGTTTGACGCCTTCTTCAGTTCAGCCATAATGTTCAAAAGTGACATTTGCTGAGATGAATTCGCACCGGAATTGAGAGCTGCGTAGTTTCTGCTGATAATGTTTTTGTAGTAGTCTGTTTGCATGTCGGACATGTCGACGCGCAGAATCCGCTCGCTTTTTGAAGGCAATGACTTTTCGACATCCTTTTTGAGACGACGCAGAATAAAAGGCTGTAGTCTTTTATGAAGATCTTTAATGTACTCTTCCTGATCCTCATCTGGAGCCTCGAAATCAATTTCTTGATCAATTTCAAGCTTTCCTGGCATGAGGAAATCTACAAGGGCTGCCAGCTCTTTGATGTTGTTCTGCAGCGGTGTTCCAGTGATGAGCAAGCGATTTGCCACTTTAAACTCGCGAAGAGCCTCGTATAACTGCGACTCAGCATTTTTCAGACGATGGGCCTCATCAACTGCAAGAAACTGCCATCGAATTGACCCCAGTTCAGAGCGGTCCTTGAGGATATACTCATAGGTAGTGAGAAGCAAATTGAACTTTGGCTTCTTGGAAGTACCATAAAACTCATAGTCACGAATTGTCTGGCGCGCTTGGGTGTTTCCGAGATACATGAGGTAGTTGATGTCGGGTGCCCAAGTGTCAAACGTCTCTTGCCAAGCGGGGACGGTGGAAAGAGGAACGACCACGAGGAACGGGCCATGTTGCTGACGGGCATAAATGAGCCAGGAGAGAAAAGCAACGGTTTGAACTGTTTTACCGAGACCCATTTCGTCCGCTAGAATACCATTTTCATTTCGAGACCAGAGAAATGCCATCCAATTCAGGCCAGTAAGCTGAAAGTCACGGAGTTCACCACCCTTGACAAAAGACGGCTGGGCAACAAGCTTCTCAAAACGGGGTCGGCGATGGTTCTGTGAATAGGTGGTGGAGGATGCTGGAGAGATTTTGGAGTTGGCACGGGACTGAAAAGCAAAGATCTGCTTGGGGGCAAGCTCAGCAATCTCCTTTGCATCTTCCCAGGTGCATGAGTCGTAGTACAAGCGTTTCCACTTGATAAGATATTCCTGCTTGACCTCTCCATCTTCCGAGACGCGTCGCGAAGCCACAATACGCTCGACAGTCTTGAACTCCTCGTACTCGTCTTTACGGCGTTCCCGTTCTAGATCCATGGCCTCAATGTCTTCACGTGTCGTGGTAGGATCTGCGCGAAGCTCGTTGTCCAACACAATGTACTGCTTGACGTAATTATCAAGACGCTTGAAGCCCTTCACGGTGCGAAGGAATGAGTAAGGTTCCCATGTATCATGCAGATGAGAGTAGCCAACCCATTTGATGTAGAACTCGTAGTCGTTGCCATCGTCAGAGCCAGGATCCCCACCGGTCTTGAGCTTGTGATCCAGCACAGTCTCGATAGCATCCACAGAGCCAGCGTCATAGTAGGTAGGGGTGGCATAGGTGTATGCGACCTGATCCTCCTCAGACTCATCTTCAGACGACTCTTCGTACATGTTGTAGTTGACCACTTTGTTGTTACGAGTGGAGAAGCGCATGGCTGCCTGGTAGCCCTCGGGATTGGCCTCTGCCGAGTTCTTTGCGCGCTTGGTACGTTTGGCGGGTTTGCGGACCCGAGAGACAGGTCGAGATGCCAGCTCAAAGTCACTATCTTCTGATTCATCGTTTTCAATCAGATCTTCGTCCGATGATATTTGCTTGATTTGACGACGGCGTTTTTTTGGGGCTTCATCCTCATCGGAGGAATCGGCGTAAATGGAGCGTGTGGGCTGATGGGAACGACCAGAACGACGCAAACCATAAAGCTCTGGATTGTCCTCGAACAGCGTAGCGTCTGTTTTCGAGAGACGGGAGCGGCGGGCGGAGTCCAGCGACTGGTCTGGCGACGCCATTATGGATGTGCAGCAAATGCAATCAACACTAACAAAAAGTTAGTAAGAAGGACGGGGCTTCAGCAAAGCGCTAACAGGTTTTCCAATGACGGAAAATGATATCAGAATGCAGCAAAACGCGCCTGGCTATAGCTCCAGGGGCAGCGTGTTGCGGGGTGAAAAATAGCGCAGAAAAAGAGCACACAAGGAAGCAGAAACTGAGGAAATGCTTGGATCGATTCAAAACAAATGTCAGAAGTCAAGTTTCTAGTCAAAAACTTCCTGCAACAACCTCTTTTCAGGCAACTAGTGGTAGTAGTAGTGTGGTGTGGAGTCGGTACGAAAAAAGCGGCGTGGGAAAAACAGCAGACGACGACAGAATGCGGCAATTCCAGCGGCCATAGCCGCGGCGGGGGAGAGCGAGGCAGATGGGCCTAAAAGCCTCGCTGTGGAGGACACAATTGCGACTACTTAAACTACACAATTTCTGAAGCGTGAAACATTTTGACTAGTAATAAGACCGAGAGAGGCGACCGCTCCTCCTCATACGTCTCCAGCCGGCTACCTCGGAGGGCTGCTGAGCTGCAGACCAGATTACCACTCTTGACCACTCAATACTGTTTTTGATTCAACCTTGATCTCAAAATCTGCGCCGTGCAGAACCAGGCATAGCCAAAATCTTGGAACAGGGTCCTCAATTTCACACCAAACCCAGGCACGTTCACGTGCCAGACTTGAAAGCTCACGGTGAATTAAACACAAACATTGAGTAGACCAATACTGCGAAACGGGTCTCCGCTTCACAAGCGCAGACACTCACATTGCAATGAACCAGCATATCCGGCCTAGGACTCTCAGAGCAAACTGGGACCGGACTGAGATGGTTGAACAAAAGAAAGGAGCAATGTATACCTGTCCATTCCTTCAAAAGAAACAAAACAAACCATATTCCTCAAAATTTGGCCTTTTTGGAAGTCGAAACAAATCCAAAAGAGCCAGGTAAAAGCCTTCCACAGCGTATTAACGGCAACGGCTACTTAAACTACCCTTGAAGCGTCCAATGACATCCACAAGACATTTTAAGTAACCTTTTCACTCATCTCCGATAGCTCCAAACAAAAAGAGAAAACGTCTCAACGATGTCAGGAAGTGGGGAGTGGGAGGGAAGAATAGTCAACCCCTCAGCAGCGCTTTCAGCATTCCCAGCACGCATTTGGGGAAACCTAACCCTGGAAAATGCGGTGGGGGACCTTGGTCAAGAGCTACGGCTGAGAGAGAACGCCGGCTGGTGGACATCAGGAACTAGCAGAGATTGATAGAGTTTCGTGTTTGCCTTGGGAAATGCAGGCCAGGCGATTCTTAATTATTAGGGAATTTAATGCAATTTGAATAAATATTTACGGATGAATGGATAGGTAGAAGGCTCGCAGACCGTTGGACATGCACTAGATTATGCTGGGCGTCAAGCGGTTGATCTCGAGCACTTCCAGCGGCTCGTCGTCATCATCCTCAGCAATTTGCTGGGCAAGAGGTGAATCGGCTGCGGGAGTTGAGGGCACTGAGGCTTCGGGATCCTGTCCTGCCATCTTGAGAAGCTCCACGCGCATCCTCTTTCGTTTTCCAATAAGACTCTTCTTATCCCAGTAGCTGGCAAGAGTCCTCCTTTGGAGTGGTGAGGTTGTCTTGGGGACTAGGCGAAGCAGAGGAATCATCTCCCGATAATGGGCAAAAAACCTTTCCATGTAGTGTATCAGATAAATACCACAGTCGTATGAGTTGGTTTGCTGCGGCGCAGAACAATTGTATCGCTTTATCCATGTTGAGTCGATTGAAATATTCTTGCGGCTCAAGGCTTCAGCTTCCAGATAGGCTGTTAGAGTATCGCAGACTTCCATTGATTGAAGCCTACGCATTGAGTCGAATACAAAAATGCAAGGGGCGTCTTCTTGGAAACCTTTGAGTGTTGAGGAAGCATCCTCTTCGTCCACCTCTATAGGAATAGAAATGGTTGTTTTTGACTCAACAAGATCATCACTTGGGGGACTCTGTGCTTCAGGGGTGGAAGTCTTGGATTGAGGCTTGATGAGGAGCATGCCCGGGTTGTAGATTACAGCTACAAACCAGTGAACCTCACTATGCACCGGAATGATTACAAACTTTTTAGAAAAGATGTCTACCCGGTCGGTCCTTTTCTGAACGTTGGAATGACCTCCTGGTGCTTGCAGCCTGGTGATGAAAAATGTGTCGAGCAAAAGCGTCTCCTGTGCAAGGGTAGACAGTGCACTACTGCTGGCATCAGAGAGTTCAATGGGTGCGTTATCGAGTCGCATGCGCAAAAAAAACCAGACAATAGAGTCGTTAAGCATCTCACCATCTTGCAGACGTTGGAAATCACTGTCAGTGATGACGTCGGTGCGACCATCCTTGGATTTGTACTCAAGAGGTGAAAAGAGATGGGCAGGAGGAGTTTTATGAGGCGCAGATCGTCTCGCTCTGCGCGTCGCAATTGGAAGTTGAGCATATTCCGTTTCAGGAACCTTGCGCAATAAATCTTTCCGTGGAGAAGCACGATGAGGACTTGCTAAGCTTGAGAGGAGCGGCGCTTTAGCTTCTTCGCGTGGTAGGGACCGCGTGAAGCTCATTTCATCATCGAGTTTACTTGCAGCCTTCTTAAGCACCAGTGGAGTTTTTTCTTGCCGGGAAATGGCAAACTTAATATTGAAGATTCTTCGATCCGTGTCCGAATCGGAAGCTCTGTATTGAACCGATTCAGGAGGCTTGAGTTTCCAGATGAATTGAACCTTGGACTCGTCTTCAAAGAAAAATTGTTCCTTAATATCTTTCTTATCGATAGAAAAGGAATTTGTGCTGTATGTAAATGTGAATGAAGTATCATAGGTTGTTTTTTGTGGTGTGGTCATCACATTGGTGGTGACGATGGTGATGGAAAGACTGCCTTCCTTGCGCTCCATGAGCTCCACAAGTGGGTATGTTACACTTCTTCGAGATGGAGACGACGAATTCTTTAGAGGGGTGGAAAGTTCTGGGCGGTCTGGGGAAGTAAAAGGACTACTGGAAGACTGTTGAGCATTGGTTTCAGGAGGCGACGGGTTTGAAGGAGACAAAGAGCGGCCCGAGCCCGAAAATGCAGAGGGGATAGAGGAACCTTCGTCTGCTGACAGGTCGGGTATTGGCCTGCGAACAGGATCCTGCTGGGGATGGGATCTCTCCGGGGTTGCTGGGGATTTGGTCTCGGACTTGCTCTGAAGGACCGCGCGAATCGTGGGGTGGCTTCCTGGCCTTTGAGGCAAAGTATTTATGGGCTCATATGACTTGAGAGACGATGAGATAGACCTTCTGTTCCGTGTCTGGCGCGCTGGCGGGTCATCAAAGGCTGCCGGAGGCGGGGGAACTGGTTCTGACGTAAAATCTTTGAGCGAGCCAGAAAGAAGCATTCGCGGCTTTGGGTAGCTACAGTGGCGCTTTGAGGCTCCGCTAGGAGAATTCAGCTTATTTTCAGATAGGTAGCCTTGACTGGAAGTGCCATTGTAGTTTTTCTGACTACCAGACATTGGGGGAGGGAGAGTGGACTCCGGATCGCTAGGGATTTAGCAGCCAAACAGGAGCACCAGCAGGCCAAATGGATCGGCAGTCTCTGCGAAAGGATCACTGCACTGTAAGTGATGATGGAGGGGTTAATTATATAAGGTATTTTTTGTGGAAGGGGGCGGCGCGTGAGCTTGGTGGGTGTGGGAGGTTTTTGGCTGGGGGAAAATAGGGCATGCGGGACTAAACACTGGGGAAACTGCGATAGGGAAAATCAGACAGCGAGGGCTGTGCTGGAGGGGATTTTGGGAAAGTCAAAAGAAGAAAGGGAGGTGTTTCAATTTGTGTTTTGTGGCCTGTGTCAGGAGTGCTAGCGCAATGCTGGTGTGCCTTCCGTGGAGGCCGCGGATAGTGGGGCAGGCGATGGCTCTGGCTGGGGGCAGTGATGGGACTTGATGGCCAAGCTGGCTATCAGGTGCTAGAGAAGAAGGACTGGAATAGAAATACGAAACAAGGTACTAGCCAACTCGAGATATGAACCTGGTCACTAGAGTTTGAGAAGGTGTTCATACTAGCAAATTTCAACGCTCCCCTGTGGGGCTGATGCCTGCCAACCATTCTGGCTCCTAGCGCCGCTGCGTCTGAGCGAGCACAGACCAAGCAGACCAGGCATGGCGTGGCGAGCGCGGCGAGACGCCCCAGAAGATCATTGCAAAGACACAAGAATTGCCCGGAAATGTGCAAGATTCTTTCAAAGCTCTTGTTCTGCAGTAACATGCCGAGCTCAATCTCCGCTTTCTTCCCCCTAACTCCTCCACTCTTCTTCTTCCCCAGAAGTCACATGCTATCCCCCGACTCCCAGCCAAATGCAGCAAACCCTCTTGACTCCAACTACCTGGCAATGTGCAAATGGACTACGAACTGATACAGCAAAACGAAACTGAAGCTCTCCAGGCTATCTACGCCGGAGACTTTATCGATCGAACCGAGCCAAACCCATGGAACAAAACACCTGCCCCCAAGTTTGACATTCTCCTCAGATCAGATGGGCCCTCAGAGGCCATTGTGCGTCTCAGCATTGACATGACAGCCACATATCCAAAGTCACTGCCCCTCATGAACCTCTCCTCGGTCAAAAACTTGCTTCCCCGTGACGTTGAAGCTCTCAAGAAGATTGCCAAGGACACGGCGGGCGGGCTGCTTGGCACGGAAATGATTTACGACATCACTATGGCTGTGCAGGAGAAGCTGGAGGATATTCACAAGGAATCTCTTTCCACAACATCCCTCAAAGATGAGCTAACGCAACGCATGCAAAAGGAGAAGCAGGAGCGACTAATGGACGCCCAAAAACGCGAGGAAGAGAGGGAGAGGCAGCGCATGGCCGAGCTTGAGGCAATCGAGCAGAAACTGCAGGAAATGCAAGGAATTGGCGAAGATGAAGCCCATTCCAAGGCAAGTGAAACACTATCCGCACCCTCCGTACTGGAACCCCCCTCGCAACCACAATTTGAAACGTCCATTGCCGCACTCCACCCCGTCACCTTTGACAAGGTCGTCACCTTCAAGAAGCGGGCCACAGGTTTCATACGATTCAATACGGTTTATGGCAAAGTGCTCACCCCCACCGACTTTCTTGGCGCGTCCTACATTGTCAAGCCCTACACGTCACAACAGAGCGAAGACGACCTGTTAATGCTGCTGACAGAAATTCCACTGCATGGAACGTATTGGCAAAATACGCCTACTGGGCGCCAGCAGATCCAGGAACTTGAAAAGGAGCTGGACAGGGTGTGCCAAATTCACCACCAGAATGTCGTTGAAACATACGCATACAAGATTGCTTCCACCGAGGACGGCAGACAGCTCTTTATTCTTACAGGTTATTCTCCAATGGGTTCAATTAACGATATTCTCAACGCCATTGAGTGGGTGTCCTTCAAAGTTGCTCGCACATGGATGATTCAGCTGCTCGAAGGCCTTGACGCCGTGCACAAGGCTGGCCTCATTCACGGCTCTTTGTCAGTCGATAACTGTCTTCTATTTCGTGACAAGGAACTTGGAGAAACGGCAGTGAAAATTGCCCGCGCTTCCATTGGTCATACTCTCTTGGATATGAACCGGGCGCATCCATTCGATTTTTCTCAGCCCACCAACTCTCAATCTTCACTCGAGTCCGACAAGAGTGGTTATGACAATCAACAGTGGCCTTGTCCAGATCCTCAAGTAACTCGAAAAACGGACATTTGGAACCTCGGAATAATTTTTGTGAAGCTTATAGACGGCAAGTCTGTCGTCAACAATTACGCCACGCCACACGAGTATATCAAGGCCTGTGGACACCCTGAGTCGGTCAAGGAGATTTTGTCGGCACTATTTAAAATCAACTCCTCGCAGCGACCCACTCCAACGGAACTGCTTTCATTCCCATTTCTAAGAACCTCCACCTTCACTAGTACTCGCCATGCGACTGTGGAAACAGCTAGCCAAGGCAATCAATTTTACGAAAATGCATCTCGGTATCAAATCGACTTTGAAGAGGTGGCTGTACTAGGTCAGGGTGGCTTTGGCCAAGTTGTTAAGGCTCGCCACAAACTCGACGGTGTCTATTACGCCATCAAAAAAATACGTGCTAAGTCTAGTGAGATTAGGAGTATCTCTTCCGAGGTCACTATGCTTTCCCGTTTAAACCATCAATTTGTCGTCAGATATTACCACGCTTGGATTCAGGGCGAGGCTTCTGAAAAGAAAGGCAGGAGTGCTTCTGCCGGAGAAGATCGCCATCTGAGAGACCGCGGTGGCAAGCGCAACGACACAAGAACTCGCGAAAAAATTTCTGCCAGACGTCGCATTCAAAATGAGTCTTCTGAAGACGACGAATCGACTGAATCCGATGAAACCAGTAACCTCGAGAGCTCGTTCGCTGAAGGCTCTGAAGACCAATCTGCTGATACACCCAGCTTTGACCTTCTCAATAATTTCTCTGTATCCATCCCTCTTTCTCGTACTCAGTCTGGGCTTTTCAACTCGAAAGGGCCATTTATTCAGTTTGGAGATACTGGGGAGTCCGATTTGGACGATGAAGACGATGACCGAGCCAAATCCAGTAGAGGCTTAGAAGAGGTATCAAAAGCGGCCTCATTCTCGAGAAGAAACAGGTTCAGTCGAGCCGTACCAATTTCAAGGCTTCCACCCAGAGCTTGTCTCTTTATTCAAATGGAATACTGCGAGAACATGACTCTCTACGACTACATCAAGGACGGTCTTCAGTATGAGACTTATTGGCGTTTGTTTAGGCAGATCTGCGAAGCGCTCAGATACATCCACAACGAAAATGTCATTCACCGTGACTTGAAGCCTACTAATGTGTTCATTGATCAACATGGTAACATTAAAATCGGCGATTTTGGCTTGGCAAAGTCCATAGTCGATCCCCTGCTTCAGCCACCACCAGTATCCAGGCCAAATTCAAGCTCAAATTTACCAGATGATTTGACAAGAGGAATTGGCACAAAGTTTTATATTGCTGTTGAGGTAGAGGAAGGGTCAATGGCAAAGTATGACTCCAAGGTTGACATGTACTCACTGGGAATCATGTTCTTTGAAATGGTTTATCGTCTTAGAACTGAGATGGAACGCCGTGGAGCTATTGAGGATCTCCGTTCTCCTGCAATCAAATTCCCCGACGATTTCAATGCTCGAAAGTTGGCTACCGAGAAGAAAACCATTGAACTTTTGTTACAGCATGATCCAGCTAATCGACCGAGTGCCAAGGAGCTTTTGGCGTCTGGTATCATCCCCGTTTTAGGACGAGATGAGTCTATGCAAGAGATTTTGCGGTCCCTCGAACAAGATTCAAAGTGGGTGAGGGAGGTCACTGAAACTCTGTTTACTCGACCGGCCAGTGGAACTCAGCGTGGAATATACGATAGAGCAGGAAGAAAGCAGACTTGTTTTGGCGGTGAAGCACTCAAGTCAGAGATTATCAAGCTTGCTTTTCAAGTTTTTGAGATGCATGGAGCGACTCTATTCACTGACAGATCACAACTCTTCCCAACTTCAACTTTTTATGATGTTAGTGGGACTAATAGGTCGTCTCGAGTTGTGGAACTGATGGATAGAATGGGTCATGTTTTGCAACTGCCTCGTGATTTGACTCTTCCCCTCGCTAGATCTATGGCAAACTATCCAGAGGTCGGTAATACGAAGATTTACAGTATGGGAAGTGTGTATAATCCATCTGAAAATGGTCTACACCCAGTTCAGCATCTTGAACTGGACTTTGATATTCTTTCCTCCTCTCCTGATCTATTTCATGAGGCCGAAGCTATAAGGGTTGCACAAGACGTTATGTACAGGTTCATAAACCTGGATAAAGCAGAAGTGGTGATTCAAATCAATCATACTGACTTGTTGTATGCTGTTCTTAGACAGTGTGGCTTCAATGAGAAGCGAGACCAGGAATTGGCACTGGAGCTATTTGGACAAATTGGGCACTCTGAAAATTCGAAGGCTATCAAGAAAGAACTCATCAACATTCATGGTATCTCAGCTACGTTTTTGAGCGATTTGGAAGCATTTGCATTCGCAGAAGAGATCGAGGTGACAGAGAAGAAGCTTGAAGAGCTGATGGAAGGGAATGTGCCCATGGATATTCTTTACCGTATGCAGTCATTGCTTACGCTCTTGAAAAAAGTCAAGGTGTATCCGCAAACGCGTGTCGTGATTGCACCATTGTCTCACTACAATCCAGCATTCTATGGTCTCATGTTCCAAGCCATTGTTATTGAAAAGGGTAATTATCCACCTCCTCCACAACCGCTGATTCTAGCTGGTGGCAGGTATGACCGTGTGATAAAGGACTATCGGCCAATTGATGAGGATGACCTGACGGCCGTTGGGTTCAATCTTCTTGTGGATACCATCACTGACTGTCCACGACTGAGGCAAGATGTGATCGATGGCACGAGCCGATGCGACGTCTTGGTGAGCTCTTTCAACGTGACTCATCATAAAGGAATTTGTATTGATATTTTGTGCCAGCTGTGGAAGGTGGGTGTACGTGCAGATATGGTGACAGATGCGGGGTCTTCTGAAAATCTTATCAAGATGGCGGAGCGGGAGCGGATCCCGTATCTACTGGTGGTGAAGCAACACTACGTGTCGTCCATGATGGCTAATCAAAAATGCATTCGTGTTCGAGACATGCGGAATAAGATAGATACTGACATTTCGCCTGAGGAAGTGCATTCCTTTTTCCGATTCAAAAGCTTTGCGGCAGAAAAACAGCATCGTCCATCCTTGCCAATAGAGCCGCCAAGCCCAGTACAGCCTGCAATTGAGAATGAACACCGGGCCTCTGTGGGAGGCAGCCAGGGTGAGGTGCAGGTGTTTTTGGATCTGAAGTCTCAATCATCCAAAAAGGGCAACAAGAAAAGGCAGAAATGGCAGATTGAGGACCGATGCAGAGAACAGGCCAGTAAGTATGTCAAGAATCTGGCCGAGTGTCCTGTGTATGCGCTGGACGTGACTGACAAGCTACTAGCTATCATTTTATCGACACCATTGGATCCAGAAGAATGGCGGCGTAGAGTCCTTGCGGCATCGCCTGGTCAAAAAGCGTATCTGATGGAAGTATACGATGCTCTGGAGAAGATTGTAGCGCGGGGTCAAGACACTGTGCTGCTTTACTCCATCAAGACGAACGAGGTGCGGAGCAAGACGTACATGTAGGAAGACGTATAAATTATTTACTGTATTAATATTGCATTTACTCTAGCATGTTAGGAAACTCTACTAATCACGGAGTGATATTCAATCTATCTCACAGAAGGAATGACTCATAGACCCATCTAATTTCGCCTTTTCTCAAGTTGGACGCGTCATGTCGCATTGCAGAACGCTGCTATAGCCGCAAAACGATCTGCGTTTCCAAGATAAGCAGACTGCAGATGCGCCGGCACGTTGTGCTGCATCTCAGAATCACGGGTGTCGATGGAGGCGTGCTAGAAAGCGGGGGCTGGAGATTCAGAGAGATTTCGGCTCAACATGGACATTCTCGCATGATTTATTCTGTCTCTAGATCCATATCGGCCACTTCTGGCCCGTAGCGGAAGAATAAAAACATACTTGATGATTCCCGTGAAGAATGAGTTCCGTTTTAGGCGCCAGTTTTCTAGGCAGCTGCTGTCTGAAGTATACCGAGGGTCAATTGACGCAGATGTAGGCGCAACGCGCGTTTTAGATCGAATTGAACGAAACAGGTAACAGGAATCTTTGCTTCCGTGGTTATTTTGTTTGGCTAGCATTCCAGCCTTGGTAGTTTTGTAACGGTTGTTCCGCGGTCGCCCATGAATGGGCGCTGTTTTCCTAAACGGGAAAGAGCAAGTGGGTGCCCTGCAGGTGGGTCGGATAATCCTGTGACGTTTTACCGGGGACAATTTCTGCGGTGGCGTTGCGGACGCGCGGGGTAAATAGAAAATGTAGGGTTGACTGTTGGTATTATGCAGCATGCCTACAGATAAATTCTTTTTCTTGGACTGGTGAGGGGTTATCGCAGTTCTAACTTCTGCGACTTGACCAGTGAGCGGGCTGAGACATAGGGTTTAAGGCAAGCCGAGAGACGACACTGCTGGTATGGGCCGCTGTGCCGCACCTCCTACGCCCGTCGCAACGGCCAACGCTTTTGCGACAGAGTTGTTCTAGACTTGGTATCTTACAAGGAGTTGCCCCACGTTTGGGTTTGCGGAGTAAGGCCATTGACCGGCTGTGCCCCGCCGCCCGGCATCGGGCATTTAACTGTGGGGTATGCATCCGCTCCCACTGGCGCTCGTATCTGGTGTAGCGAACAAGTAGGCAGGCTACTGACTGCAGGTAGGCGCAGGCACAGCCGTGCAGGTGTCAAAGCTGAGCCTCTCTTGGCAGCAAAGAACGGAACAATATCGCTGGCCAAGAAACCGGGCTTGGCTTGGCTTGGCTGCTGAAGCCCCTTGATCCCCATTGGAAAATAGATTAGGAGGCAGAGTGCTGTCTCTTTCAATGTCTTGGTAGCGTGCCTTTCACGCGACAGCAGGCGGATGTGATCTAGTCCTTCGCTGAGTGGGACCAGCCCTGCCCGCCATGCTACAACCGATCATCTGCCCTGCTTGGGAAAGCTCCCCACCTCTGGACAGGTCCAGCCCCCACCCCTCCATCTCGGTTAAACTCACCTCGTTTGCATGAGCCGTTGCCTCTCGACTGAAGAGATAAATCTGGGTAAAAATGTCTCAAAATCGAGGGCAACCTCAGCAGGTTTGGGGTCAATGCGTTAGCCTGATGGCAGGAACCACCAAAAATGAGCTGAAGCACGACCGTGCCGAGCTAACATAGCTATGGAGTTCTTGAGGAAATGCCCCCCCAAGAGATAGCCTGGCCAAGCTTTTGTGCCCAGAAGTTTTCTGCCGAATGCACCAGCCAGCCTGTCGGCGGGCAGTCTGCTGGAAGGAAGGAAAAAGCAAGTAGAGACATTAGTCGGAAGGGTCCATGCGGGGAAGCGAAGAGGGATGAACGGGATAGGGGAGAGGGATTTCTTAGGAAGACGTAAGAAAAGGAATAGACATGGAGTTATGATACAGCTATCTGAACAGAAGAAAAGCACACCCGGTGGAACCTGTACTGCCAAGCCCATAGTCCTACAAGACTTATTGCTGGCTGCCGTCTTGGCATAGCCGCTTTCGTGCCGCCCAGCTATTTTGGATGTCACTGAGGCAGGGGAAGTGGCGGTGGAGAAGCGCGGCGCGAGGTGCGACAAGTTGCGTGGCTACCGCCGCATGACTGTCGCCAAGCGTTTCGGAGAAAGTTTAACGCGGGGAAGTGCCAGCGAGGCGTGAACTGGAGCTAAGAGATTTTTGTCGTCTGAGGCGGTCTGCACCCTGGCGGCCCGTTGTACTGACCAGAGATGGAGCACAGGGCTGTGCACAACGGGATAGCTCCGGTTGCGCTCCTCTCTGCAGCCGCCTGCTTGCCCGCGTTTCTGTCAGGTGCTCCGGATTTATGACCAGCGCACTCGGGTAAGCCGCTGGCACCTGCCTGCCCACCTTGGGCAAAATCCCCATTGGGAATGGTGCAGCGCGGGGTACATCAGCAGGCGTTGAACCTCTTGTCATCTTTACATCTATGTGGTCGGGGTTTCGACGTGCAAAACTTTGCTGGCAAAACTAACTTGATAGAGCAAAACTTGACGATAGTTATTTTGCTGAGAACTTCACCCCGCTTCCCCCGCTGCATCGCTGCTTCTCTAAGGTCTCAACCGTTCTGACTTAAGGTTCTCCCACGAAGTCTACTTTTTCCGGCTACATTCCGGCGGCCAACTTAGGCCCAATAACACTGCATAACTAAACAAGCAATGGCGTACATTGGTGGCACGTTTAGCGGCCAGCTCTGACCCACATTGCCCCTCTTGGTCCGGCAGGGTTCAGAAAGGGCGACAGCATATTTCTGGGGAACAGTTAGCAACGATCGGCAGCTTTTGTTAGCTGGGTCAGCTGGGTCGGGCTGAGCCGGTTCTACAAACCAAGCACAGGATGGACAATTTCAGACCCTTCTCGAGCTTTATCTCTAACTCATTTTTTCCCTATCTGCGTCGACCGCCTCACATCCCTCGTTCATATTCCATCTCACCTTCGGCCCTGCGCCAGCCACTTCAGCACGACCATCCCCGCAATTATGCAAAAGAAATGTTATACGCACGCTTGTCACAAAAAGCAACCAATCTTCAAAACTCGCAGAACGGAAAATCCCCCCGTAAAGACTTGCTACACACATGACCTCATTGGCACCCGCGCAGCGCGTTTCTCCACAAATATAAATACCCCAGGCTGCCCCGCTCTTCAACTCCTCTCAGTTTTTCATCTAGCTCTTTCTACTAAATCACCATGGGCTGGCACAACAAGTACTTCAATCCTGATGCTAGAGGCGAGTCCTCGTTTGGTATGGGTGTCTTCGTCGGTCTCGTCGCAGCATTCGGCGGTATCCTTTTTGGTTACGATACCGGAACAATTTCCGGCATTATGGCCATGCAGTATGTCAAGGACCACTTCCCAGCAGATAAAACTGCCTTTACTTCATCAGAAGACTCTCTCATTGTCTCCATCCTCTCAGTCGGTACCTTTTTCGGTGCTCTCATGGCGCCTCTTTTCAATGACCGCATTGGCCGTCGTTGGACGCTGATTCTTTCTTCCGCCATTATCTTCAACCTCGGTGTTGCTCTCCAGACCGCCGCTACTTCCATCCCATTGCTTGTCGCTGGTCGTTGTATTGCTGGTCTCGGTGTCGGTTTCATCTCTGCCACTATCCCGCTTTATCAGTCAGAAACTGCTCCTAGATGGATTCGTGGTGCCCTCGTTTCTTGCTACCAATTCTTCATCACCATTGGCTTGCTCCTCGCCGCCTGTGTTATTCAGGGTACCCATAATCGATACAACACCGGCTCCTACCGTATTCCTCTCGCTATCCAGTTCCTTTGGTCCATCATTCTCTGCTGCGGTATGTTGTACCTGCCTGAAACTCCTCGTTTCTTTGTCACCCGTAACGACGAGAACTCCGCCAAGAAATCGCTCGCTAGACTGCGTCGTCTGCCTATTGATCATCCCGAAATCCAGGAAGAGTATGATGAGATCAAGTACTCATACGAGTATGAGCTTTCTCAGGGCCACGCTTCATGGCTTGCCGTATTCTCACCCAAGGGTAAGCAGCTCAAGAAGCTCATCACCGGCACTGCCCTCCAGGCTTTCCAGCAACTCACTGGTATCAACTTTATCTTTTACTTTGGTACTGCCTTTTTCCAGGGTGCAGGAATTGCCAACCCCTTCATCATCCAGCTGGCCACTAACATTGTCAATGTTGGTATGACCGTCCCAGGTATCCTTCTCGTCGAAATTATTGGTCGTCGCGCCTTGCTACTGGGTGGTGCTGCTGGTATGTTTGTCTCTGAGTATATTGTCGCCATTGTCGGTGTTGCTACTCCCCACAATTCCGAGGCAGGTCAGAAGGTGCTAGTTGCTTTTACTTGTATCTTCATCGCCTTCTTTGCCTCCACTTGGGGTCCAGTTGCTTGGGTTGTTTGCGGTGAGATCTTCCCTCTTAGAACTCGTGCAAAGTCTGTTGCTCTCTGTGTGGCATCCAACTGGCTGTGGAACTGGGCTATTGCCTACGCAACTCCTTATCTTGTTGGTGACTCGTCTGGTGCTTACAAGCCTGGTACCGCCAACCTAGGTAGCAAGGTCTTTTTCGTCTGGGGATCTTGCAATCTTGCGTGCTTCTTCTTTGTGTTCTTCCTGGTTTACGAGACCAAATCTTTCACTCTTGAGCAGGTTGATGAGCTTTACGACTCTGTCGACTACGCTTGGAAGTCTAAGGGCTGGCAGCCCACTGGTGTCAACACCCATCACTTCCCTGCCGACACCAAGGGTTTGGAGGAAACTCCGTCTCACATTGAGGCCTAATTCAGTAGTCTTTGCAGCTCTGTAGTGTACATTTGAATTTCTCCGATTTATTCTGGTATTCAGGCGGAGACGCCTTTCCTCACAAGGCGTTATCTACCCCCGCGCTCCAGCTGAATCCGACGCTAGTCAGTCTTCCAAAACTAAAACTAAGTACCGCACGGCACGAGCCCCGCTCTCTAGGACTCCACTTTCCAGTTTTGGCTAAATTGGTACCACGTTATTCTCCGCATAAACTACCTCGTGTTACGCAGTTGCTGTTGTTAGCCGAAAGAAACTTGGTGGCTTTACCTGACCGTTTCAGTCCTAGGAGGTGACTATGTTTGAAACAAAAAAAGTCTTGGTGTGGACATGGTGAAAGAGTTCCTTGTCGTCAGCAGGCAGGAAGATAGCAGGCATGACTTGCAAAAGTCTCGAAGGAAGGAAGAGCGAGAAAAACTCAAGTAAAATGTTTTGGGGGTGTATAGGCACCTACACTTCAACTTTTTTGAATGTGAGTCTGGTTGAGGGATTGAAAAACACGTTGACGATTTATCATTCCCTTTATCAGGGACTACAGAAAAAAGGCATAGTCGTTTACGTCAACTGCTCTGAAATCTATAGTGAGGTGCGCCCAGTCTGCGAAGAGACCAACAAACCCTAACTACAGTGTTAGAGCATGCTGCAAGATCGCAGCTTAGGTTTTGGACGCTGATGTATGGTCTTTATGATAAAGTTGTCATTTGAAGCCAGAAAACTATAAGAGACTCCTATAGAGGTCGTTCACCTTATATGTTGATGCTCAGAGCGTCGGTAATTGACATCGTATTTGCATTGTAGGATGCCTGCAAAATTAGTCAGCATCGTTTATTATGCTGCATAGTTAAATTTCAGAGGAAATGCTAGTGTATATTTATTTTGACCATTAAATAAGCGTTATCGGTGTCCTGGCGCAATGGTGAGCGCATCAGATTTCGGCTCTGAAGGCTGCAGGTTCGAGTCCTGCGGACATCGCATTATTTTTTTTAGCTGCTGGGAGCAATCAGGCAGGCACGTGCAGCCTCCCCAGGAGGCAGGCAACTGAGTCCGTGCCAGCACAGCCGTATATTCCCCTCCGCGTCTGCGCTATCTATGCCAGCCTAGGGAGCTGGTTTTTAGGCATCAGCTGCATGAACAGCAAGTTCAGCAAGTTCTATGTATCCTAAGTAAGCCTTTTCTAGCCAGTGGACAACCTCTGGTCTAGACACAACTTCTGTTTTGGCACTAGTCCCGAGCTACCGGTACCTTGGTGCAGCCATACCTTATCTGCTCTTTGCTGCCCTTGTATTATTATCGTCTGATTATATCTCCCCACAGTCTTTCCTCCAACCAGCAAGCAGCTTTTTTTTTGCTGACTCTATCTGTGGAAAAGAGTCGCTTGATTCCTCGAGATCTCATAGCTCTTTCGCAGCAGTTTTGTCCTAGTTTCGTTTGACCATAGTTAAACCTCTTCCACGCGCACCTTTGCGAGCAGGAACCTCGCTTGCAACATCAAAACAACCGGTTGAGTGTTTTTGAACAATCTACCAGAATATTGGTTAGCTCCAAGCTTTGATCCTTTGGGTGCTGAATCTCTCACTTCCACATGCCGTTGACCCGTCCGCTGCTGTCGCTGTTGTTTGGCAACAGCTTCAATTCGACGTCGACTGCTCCGGCTGTGCCGGCGTCGCCGCCCAAATTAGCGGCAAGTCCTCCTCCTCCAGCGGCAACAGCAGTTCCAACAGCATCATCTGCTGTGGCCGCTGCCGACCCATATTACCATGAGAGAAAAAACTCTGCATCGTCGTTGGAGAAGTGGTGGATCGGAGGCAAGTCATCTGATGGACATGAAAAATACTACCAACTCAAGCCCCGGCGGCAGAGCATAGACAAGTTGAGTGTTGATCGGTTATCGATCTAGCTGCATTATATATATATTTTGATAATCAACCTGATTGGATTGTGGCCAAGGCGACAAGGTGTGAAGAAGCTCGCGGGCTGCTATGTGCATTCGTGTTCTCGATGTTTTGATCGCATTTTTCGCCATTGTCAGACCAAGAATTGTTGTTCCGCCCCCATTTTGACATCATCCTCCATTTCAGGCCCCACCCCTTCGCTCACGGTCATTATTACTTCTTGGCCTTTTTGTTTCCCTTAACTCCACCAGCAGGGGCTTTTCTCTTGACATCCTCCTTCGGTTTCGTTTTGAAGAACATGTCAATCCGCGCTTGGGGCTTGATATTCTTGCCCTTGCGCAGCTTTTCGCAAGCACTCCTCACCCTGTCCTCCGCAAACTGTTTCTCCTTGCACAAAAACTCCACTAAACCTTCTTCATCGGGGTCTACCCAGTCCACAAGGTCCTTCACCTCGGCGCCCTTCTTCACCTCGGGCTCCTCAAACAGCTTGCGGACTTCCTCAAACGGCCAATCCTCCGGCACTGTGACCTTTTTGCCAGAACTCCGTAGGTGCTCAACAATCTTGTCAAGAGTACCATGCTCGCGAACCATTTTGAGTGCAGTGACAGGGCCCACACCGCGGATGGGCTCGCAATAGTCACATCCGCACAAAATGCAAAGATCAATAAACTGTTTCTTGGTCAGCTCCATCCCGGCCAACGCCTTTGCCAGATCAATTTCCTGCACGGGGTTCTTTTTCTCGTTGGAAGCAGTCAAATGACGCAGCAGAAAGGGGGTTTGAAAAGTAAGAGTGTCCATATCCTCGGACGCAGCGGCATAGACAACATCGTCGCGGGCCAGCTGGGCGCACTGGGCTTCGGCCTCCGAAGGGGCGACGATGAAGGGAATGCCCATGAGTTTGAGTAGGCGCTGGGCCTCGGCATTTTGCTCAGGAGAGACCTTGACCTGGCGCTTCTCAAGCTTGAGCAGCATTTCCTCAGCCTCCTTCACTTTTTCCAAGTCGATCTCGAGTTCCTCTTCGACTTCTTCGATCGGTTTCGAAAGCTCTTCAGCTTTTGCGAGAGCTTCGTTTCGCTTGGCCAGGCGTTTTGAGAGCTCGCCTCGCTTCATGTCCGGTGGTTTTCCGTCAAAGACATATAACGGCTTGACGCCCTTCTCCACCATATTGAGTGTGCGGTAAAACAGACCAATCAAATGCGAAGTTGCTTGGCCATCTTCACCCACGAGTTGCTGGCCATTAGCTCGGATCGCAATCAAAAACTGGTAAAGAGACATTGATGCATCAATGGCTACTTTTCGTCCGTTTAGGGACTTGAATTCAATGGTTTTGACGGCATGTGGAGCATTGTCCGAAATAAGCTGGAAGAGTCCTGAGTTAGATGGAAGATTAGAAAGAGAATGCGAGGCGCATCGGCTTACCTTTGATGCCCATGGTGCTGATGACGTCGCGTCTTTTTGACGCGCTTTCTAACTGTTAATAAAGTGCGGCTGTGCAAAAAAGTAAGCGCGGCTATGTCGCGCGCTGAGGATGAGGAAGCTCGGACGAGATGTGGAATTGATGGACAGGCTTGGTTGAGATAGTATCATTGAGGAATTGGGTGTTAATTGACATGCAGCATGAGAACGTTGAAATAGTCTCAAAGCTTTAGGAAGATTCCTCAAAGATTCTGTACCTGGGGTAGGCAAAGTGAGTACAAGGTGAAGCGTTCTGAACTAATATTTCGAAAATGCTGATATATCTATACTGCTAATTGCCTTGTTTAAATAGATTGTGGTATCTTTGGTGGCATCCCACTTAAAAGAACTTTGATGGTGGTGACGCGCTGTGATCTGGTGGTAACCGCAGAATATTCTATCTGTCGGTCAATTGAGCAAGCCACAAACGATCCAGGCTTGCGCACGTCGTTGATCGCAAACTTGACCTCATCTGTATTTCAACGAGATCTTCCCGCTTATTTCCTTGGCTTTTCGGTAGGTCTACCACGCACCGTACCCCACAAGTCCTTCGCGGCCTGCTTGAAACCATATGGCTCTAGCTTGCGTTCAGTGACAGGCACGTTTCCTACAACCTGAATTCCATTTACAGCCTTGTCAACCTCCTTTTCCAAGGATGCAGCCACAGTTGCATAAGCTGTCTCGAGCTCACTCTCCAGATGCAAGTACTTTTTCCTTGCAGAATACGGTGCCAGCAAGTTATAGCCACGTATTGCGCTATTGATAGCCTCAATTTTAGCAAGATGATACGAGGCATTTTCTCTTCTCCAAGAATCTACCGTCGCATGTCCAGAAACATTTTTCAGAACCGCATCAACATCTCTCTTGGCAGCCTTAGAGCTGAAAAGAGAACCTCTATTCTGAGTCAGATCCCGCACAAGACGCCGCAAAATTTCTCTTGCATTTTGATCCCGAAACTGGGCCATTTGCTCATTCACTTGCATTTGCTTGGCGATCCAGGGAGGCTGCGCGCCCTGCCGTTGAATCATCTTGTTGAGATAATACTCCGTCGTGTCAATGTGCGGGTTAGAGAGGCGGTTATCCTTTTCTGTTTTCTCACCACGAGGAATATTGTTGAACTGGCCACGCGCGTAAGCATCTTCGATACGACGCGATGCAATAGAGTCTATGAGGGACATCGTGCCAGCAGCTCCAGCTGGACCCAACATGCTTGGGCCAAGAGCACGCAGTGGAGGCATATCTGTTGTCAGCTTACTAGGGTCTATCCGCTTTTCCTGATTCTGATGCTTTGTCGTCACAACGTAGTCTAGCGACTTCTCTCGCGCATTAGACACTCGCTCACTAATAGAGACCACTGGCGCACGTTTCACTGGTGGGACTGGCCTACCACCAGAACCTGCGCCTTTAAGTGGCTTGTACGAGTCATTGAGCATACGCCGAGAAGTATCGATCAGCGACTCCTGCCCTGTCCAATGGCCAGCCATGGCGTTTTCTCGGTCCTGTGAGGATGCATATTGTGGAAGCTTGGATATACCAATTTCCTTCTGATACTTGAGCTCAAAATCCGCCTTTTCACCTTCTGTAGACTTTAGTCGCTCGTAAATCTCGTCTACTTTATCCTGATTAATGTGCACAGGCTCTGGTTTCGACTCCTTAAGTTGCTCAAAACGACGTTTGAGAGCCGAGTCTTCCGGCATAGACGAAAAAGACTTGCCCACAGCGTAACGGTGCCTAGCATAGGCTCTAAATGCTTTACTTTGCATTCTATTCTGTGCGTGGCTTACTTAAGGGAGACTTGGGTCCGATGACTTTGGCTTGATCAGTTACAATAAATCCGATGGATTTTTTGCCCATTTCCGACATTATGTCTAGAGGGTATGTGGGACAGATGAAACAAGAGAGAAAGACAGTAGATGACTTGGAGCACTGTAAGTCTGGTATATACAGACACCAAGCCAACAGTCTAGAGTTGAATATACTAACTAAGCATTGTTTTTGGAAGAGCCCGTCCTGGAGACCTTTCTGGTGTGTCTAAGGAGCTTGAGGGCGCCGAGAATATCTCGTTTGCACTTCTATGTGGCATATTCGGCGACACTGCGGCGATAACATCCTCGAAAGTGCCTGTCTTTGTCTGCGGAACTTGTGAAGGTGCAAACTCGGTGATGCCCGATACTCTGACTAGAGCTGCTGAGGTCAACATTTATCACCTAGGTGATGCTTCGCGGTCGCCTATTTCAGAGAAGATTGACATTTTGATCGTTAACAACTGGCCCAATGGGTTGACGCGCACAGAGTTACTGCTTCCAGTGAACCAACTCTCAACAGATGTGAGACGGTGGCTGCTAGTCACTCGACCAAAATATGTGATAGCAGCTGGCCAACAGCTTTTCTACAGACATGAGCCCGCAGAATTAGATGGCAGTGTTATCCAATTTGTGTCCTTGGATGATATCGCTGGACTGCAGTCATCTTCTGTCGTTGTTGATCTGTTGGCTCCAGTAACACCTGTAGTCAACCTAGGAGCAAATGTGCGGGTGAATCAACAAGGAGGTGAAAACCCCCGAAAGAAACAAAAGAAAGAAGAGAGACCTGTACGTCCATGTTTCTTTTGCCTGTCTAGTCCTCAATACGAAGCTCATATGGTTGTATCTATCGCCTCAGACTCATACCTGGTTCTTGCCAAAGGCCCGCTACAACCACCAGGTTGGAATACGCATTTTCCCTACAGTCTACACCTCATTATTGCGCCTATGGAGCATGCTGCTGCTCAAATCACGCTTAGCGAACCCCAAAAGTACCAGCTGGAGCGGCGCAAGTTTCTCATTGCTCTGCGGGCCTGTTTAGCCGAACAGGAAGCTGATATCGCTACATTTACTATTTCTTCTAGGAAAGGAGTCCATCTGACAACACAGGTAATTGCGGTGCCATTGCAGTGGGCACAAGAGGCTGAGGATCGAGCTTCTCAGCTGGTAGAGCTGGCGAGAGATCGAGGCGTGGAGTTGAGCGAGCCTACCGGTTCAGATCCAGACGAATTTATAGAGTTTACGCTACCAGGAAACAAGAAGCTGCGGACAACACTTGATTCAAAGGCCCGGGTGGATCATTTGATGCCCAGGGCGATTCTTGCTGAGATGCTTCAGGTCACAGGAAGACTCAAGTGGAGTGACTGTATACAGACCAAAGATGAGGAAGCGGTAGAGGCAGATGGCGTACGAGAAATGTTTCGACCCTTTGATTTCACACTAGCATAACATGCCTAAGCTCAGCTGGCTGGGCTATTCATATTAATGTCAAAACAATTCTATCCACAATAGTCAGCGGATTAGTCCCATTTTATGGTAATGTCTGTGGTGATGACCTTATCAAACTCTTTTACAATCTTTTTCAATCGCTTTTCCAGGTTGTTAATACGAGAGCGCACAGTGGGTGCGCTGGTACGCAGACTCGCGCTGGACGCAAGAACGGTGAGTGAGAATGATGTAGAAGACGTGTTTGAGACTGAAAATTGAATCGCTGAGTCCAATGGAGCGTAGCCGCCAGGATAAACACCGCCTATGACGTGCATTACAAGGCCGCAATATGTGGCCCACCAACACAAATTAGCTGGGGGGATGCTAATAAACGCATCACTGACAAGATTGTCCGGAAGTTCGCCGCCCCAACGTTTACAAAGTGCAATTCCGAGTAGAGCACGAGCGTCGTGAGCAAGACCATGCCCCTGTGCAAGAATGCCGGTCGAGACAGCGTGTAGAGCACACAGAGGCTGGAGCTCTTTGGGATATGAAGAGTGAACAAAAGAGGTGTTTGCAAGCGCCGGGACTATACGCTGGCGAATCACGGACGGAGCGAAATCGGGGACAGCCGTGAGTAGAAGCTGCTTGTAGACTTCGACACTTCTCGGCGCGAATTTTCGCGAAGCCACCAGCAAGGGGTCCTGGGCGCGCAACGCGTCGGGCAGATCGTGAAATAAGGCACCTTCTCTGATGGAGTTTTGTGTAAAAAGAATTTTGCGCACCGGAGGGAGGACCTTGAGGGCACAGCGGAGCAAGAGAGAGACGGCCGGTATCTGCGATGCCCGTTTATCAGAAACCCGGAACCGGGAGGAAGAAGCATCTGTGGCTTGGTCAGAGGCATCAGAAACATGATCTTCTTGCAACAAGCTGCGCAGATCAGAATCAGAGCCTGTCAAGCCGTTGATCATGGGCAACGGGTAGGGTGACTGGGGTGATGACTTGTGAGTCATGAGAAGCGAGCCAAGCAAACGGAAACCACCACCGGATACGTAGAGCCTAAACCCTCCAGTCTGAAGTGCTTCATCTTGTAAAATCTGCGGGATTCCAATGGAGCCAGCGGCGTCCGCGAGAGCAGATCGCAGCTTTTGTTCGAGAGTAGCCGCATCCTCCCGTGCCATACGCCGGGTGAGAACTGCCGGTCCAAATGGAAGAACTACAGACGTAGGGCTCATGTCCAACCTGCCGTCAGCAAACACAATCCACGACAGGTGACAGGAGCTCCCACCAAGATCAAGGTACAAACCATGCACATTATGGAATGAGGAGGCAACTCCATATACGTTTAACCGGTTCTCGTCCGCTTTAGAGAGCACTGTTACGGGCCATCCAGTAGCTCGCACCATAGCTTCTCGGAATGCAGGCGAGTTTTCGCTCTGCATCGTAGCTTCCACGGCAAAAACAAATATTTGCTCTTGAGGCACGCCGAAATCATTGCAAATGGCCTGGAACCGCAAGAGAGCTTTACATACGTCTTGAATAGCACTTTCAGAGATATCTGGGCCTACTGGAGCCCCCCTGATCGGTGTTGCCGTGCCTGATTCTTGGCCTGACGAGGTGCCAGAGGAGGCAAAAAGGGAGATGGCAGCGGAGTCGGAGAACTCGCAGGGTAAAATCCGAGCAAATTCGGGATCAACGGAGTTGATGGACATCCGGATCCCATGTGTGCCAATGTCTACAATCGCCTTCAACATGACGACGGGCTGATCAGAGAAACTGATTGCTGATTAGGTCTGCACGTGAGTAGGAGGATAGGGATAACAGCATGAAAAGAACTTAATTGAAAAGAATATATTATCCGGGATGACGACAGAGCAAGTATGAAGAGCGGATGGGGAATGACAATTCTAATTGCTGTTTTTAGTTTCAAACATTTGCTGGCTGCTTTCAATGGCGGGGTAGTGGGGTAGCGGGGTAGCGGGGCACTGGAGGCGAGGGCGGCCCTGCCCCACCAGGATACAAGGGGCAGAGAGGGTCTGCCCGTCTGTCAATTGTTGTATCAGCAAATCTGCCTCGTATGTGGCCGAATACCAGTATAGAGCGGGTGGTCCCATGTAAAACTAGTCTTGCGGGCCCCTGTCCCTAGTCAGGGCTTTCGATAATCCGGTGTGAGGGTCACGTGATCCAGAAATGGGCCAACATGATCACGTGTTTCTACAGTTAGCTAGCAGCTTGCGCGATCTTCAAGCTGGGCAATGAGCCTCTATAGGACGGAATTTGGTTAGCTATTAATCAAAAGGTCTCCAATGACATCAGAGGCTTGTGGGGTGCGTTTCTCGGGGCTATGGAAAGCGACCAGAAATGGCAGCAAGATGGGACAGGCGGGGCTGGCCGACGGTGCGGAAGATTCGCGCCTGTGGAAAACAGGAGGGGCTGGCGCGGTGATGGCAACAGTTAGTGGTGCATGCGGCATTTAGGCAAGAATTAGCGGGGGAAGGCGTCGACGAACATCCTGAATAGCCGCAGAGTTTCGAGTTTCTGTGTTGGACCACGAGTCACGTGTGATGGAAGCGGATAAATAGAGGGCTGGGCAGACTTGTGGGGGGATAAGCTTGGCGCATCACCTCCGTCAGCGTCTTCGGAAGCCAAAGGAAACAAATTTCAGACAGCACGACCCACCGCTCAATTGAGCGTCCCACCAGCTACTTGGGTTGCTGCCACCGCGTGGGGTGGGTATATGTAGGACGGATTATCTCGGGCCCGGGGTTTACCCCACATTTTCATGGTGGGGCCCCTGCAGGATGAGCGGGACTTGGCAATGCCGGGGAAGAATAGCCAAAAGAATGACGCCAGAAGCGCACCTGATGGGCCACGGGCTCCAGAAAGTGAAGCTGGTAGGAGGCAGAAAGGGGTTTCTGCATGTTGTGGGCGGCATACCCCACACTCTCTCTCAACCCCGATCCCCCTGGGGCCGCCAGACATTGTTGTGAGACCCCACATACCAAAAAGGCCTCAGGTCCTCCGGTCGTCCAGAAAAGCAGCTGGTGCGTCTCCGCGCCGGGAAAATGTGCCCCACTTGGGTGCGCAGCCCAAAGCTGACCGAAGCAGACCAAATCCCGGCCTATAAAGAGCGTGTCTTGTCTCTCCATCAGCTCCATTAACCTCTCCCTTCCACACCATGTCTACTCCATCGATCCCCAAAACCCAGAAAGCTGTCATCTTCGAGACCAACGGCGGTCCCCTCCTCTACAAGGACATCCCTGTCCCCACCCCCAAGCCCAATGAGCTGCTCATCAACGTCAAGTACTCCGGAGTCTGCCACACGGACCTGCACGCCTGGAAGGGCGACTGGCCGGTGCAGACCAAGCTGCCGCTGGTCGGCGGCCATGAGGGAGCCGGAGTTGTTGTGGGCATGGGCTCCAACGTTAAGGGCTGGAAGATTGGCGACCACGCAGGCATCAAGTGGCTCAACTCGACCTGCATGACGTGCGAGTTCTGCACAGGCGGTCACGAGACGGTCTGCCCCGGCCAGGACCTGTCGGGATACCTCCACGATGGCTCTTTCCAGCAGTATGCCACTGCCGATGCCGTCCATGCTGCCCGCCTCGACCCGGAGATTGACCTCGAGAAGGTGGCCCCGATTTTGTGCGCAGGCATCACCGTCTACAAGGCCCTCAAGGTTTCCAACGTGAGACCTGGCCAGTGGGTTGCCATCACCGGTGCCGGCGGTGGTCTCGGATCGCTTGCGGTCCAGTACGCCAAGGCCATGGGCTTCCGCGTTGTCGGCATTGACACTGGGGCTGAAAAGGAGGCCCTTGTCAAGTCACTGGGCGGCGACGGCACTGCCTTCATCGACTTTGCCAAATTCAAGGGCAAGGACTTCAATGAGGCCATTGTCAAGGCCACCGACGGCGGCCCTCACGGTGTCATCCACGTCGCTGTTGCCGAGGCGGCCATCACGGCCTCGACCGAGTACGTCCGCCCCGTCGGCACCATTGTGCTTGTCGGCCTTCCAGCCGATGCCTACGTGCACTCCCAGGTTTTCAGCCAGGTGCTGCGTGCTGTCACTATCAAGGGCTCTATTGTCGGTGATCGTGGTGACACCAAGGAGGCCATTGACTTTTTCAAGCGCGGTCTGGTCAAGTGCCCCATCAAGACAGTCGGTCTTTCTGAGCTGCCCAAGGTTTACGAGCTCATGGAGGAGGGCAAGATTGCCGGAAGATATGTTGTCGACACTTACAAATAAGCAGCTGTAAATCAAGTAGGAATTGACTTCATGGAATCAGCTTTAGGTGCCTGTGAGAGTGACCAGCACTGGCCACGCAGATGGAGCAAGCGACGAACATCCCCACCAGCCATTGCTACGGCACACAGTCTTATACTAGCACACTGACACCTTGGTGATCACAATGAAAACACCTTGATGGCACCTTGAGGGCGCTTTGGTGGCTTCTTATATACCTTGCTGGACTTGCCAAGCTACTGAACGGAGGCAAGTACTCGCTGGGATAGCCTATAGAGGGAGGGGCACCCGGCAATTTCTCGTTTCGCATTTGACTGAACCTGTTTCTTCCGCTGACCCGCAATGAAGCGTTTTTGAAGATCGACGAAGAGACATTTTTGATTTCTTTACGGTGAAGCATTTTGAGAAGCACCAAGCACAGAGTGGCACTTTCCGCCGAAATCAAAGGTATTCCAAAAAAAAAGATGTAGTCGGCTTTCTCGTCTATCTCCTACCAGTCTCATCCTTGTATCCAATCCCGTATTCGTGCATTGCCCTGCCCATCCATCACAAACAAGCGGCAACAACTCGGGCAACCGCCCCGCGCTTTCCCCGATCCAGCCAGCCAACAACTGGCAATACTGATATCACTGCTGCTTCCCAGCTTTGCCAATTACTGCTGCTTCCCAGCTCTGCCAATCACTGGTCTCTTCTTTCGCCTGGGTTTCCCGTCTCCCGTTTCCCGACTCTTCGATCCGGCCACTGGGGCAACGCCCCTGCATTATTTATGTCCGACCCCACAAACCATCAGTCAGCAACCCCACATCCACATCATGTCCATGAAAAACTTCTTTGCTCCTTCCAGGCAGTATGCTGTTGCTGGAGCTTCCACTAACACGCAAAAATTTGGCTACAAGATCTTCCGCTGGTACCTGGACCGCGATATTCCTGCCGTCCCCATCAACCAGGGGAATCCTGTGGAGGGCGTCCCGGCTGTCAAATCCCTGAAGGAGATCCCGGGTTCAAGTGACCTGTCGATATCTGTGGTGACACCTCCAGCAGTCTCTCAGCAGCTAGTCAAAGATGCGCTGGAGCTCAATGGCCGTGTCAAAGCCATCTGGTTCCAGCCCGGTTCATTCAACAACGAGGTGCTGGAGTTGGCGCGCACCGGCATTCCTACGGTGATTGGCGGAAATCACGAATGTGTGCTGGTAGACGGTGACTCTGTGCGGGCGCAGGCACAGCTCTAGAGGCAAACCAGTGTATAGAGCAAGAGCAATCTAAAATACATTGTATTCAATACCCATAGTTGATATTTACCTGAGCATTAGGTGCAAGCACCAATAAATAGTTTACTTTCCATTCTTGAGAGACATCCAGCGCGGCAGGGACCGCCAATTCTTGCTCGAGGACGAGCCAGAACTCTTGGCATCCTCAGACGAATGGCTTACAATCGTTTCCCCCAGAGTCACATCGCCAGATTCTTCGTTGTAGTTGAGAACTAGCTGGATCGAGGACAGCTCCTGTTCAATCTGTTGGCGTTCCTTTACTAGCAAGCGGCATTCAGAATCAAAGCGCTGTAGCAATTCATCTGTGCCATCAATGCCCGAGCCTTTGCGAGAAACCCACGTGTCTGCCAATTTGGCATACTCAAGGAAAATGTCGGGTGCCGTCACCTTGGCTTTGGTGGATTCCCCTTTGAGAGGTTTGCAAATATCGTCATAAAAGCGCTCCACTTCTTTGGAGTGGTCGGCAATGACGCTGTTCATGGGAGACATCCACGGCTCTTTGTTGCCAAACTGGATACGGTTGGCCAAGTTTTGCAGAATCTTTGTCATGAGTGTGAGCGTACGCTGTACACCAGGCGATGGCGCTGTTCTGCTGAGGCCCAGCAGTTTGGGATTCAGCAGCGCGGGGCAAAAGAACCGTAAGAACACAAAGCCAGCGAGCGTATTGTGAATTTGAGCTTCTGACAACTTGCGCTCATCTAGAGTCTGGCGAAGACATGCAAACAAAGCACGCATTCCCGGTGGCATTTCTGCTTTGCAGATACGTGACCAGAGAGTCTGCACGTACTTAGCCAGCATAGACTGATTACTTTTAATGATGGCCTCTGGCTTGCGACCAGGTTCCATGGTGGCCATCCAACTTGGTACTGCCCCAGTGTTGTTCTCTTTATCAAGCCGAGAAATATCAATTTCTAGACACATGTTCTGGCGAATGAGAAAACGCACCAATTTGCCAACAGTTTTGTCCAAATATTCATGGCCAATGAGACCCATGTACCGCTCAACAGCTTTGGTCGCAAGCGAATTGCCGCGAAAAAGAGTATTTGTTTGATCTGGAGCATGCGTAGCAGTAGCCGCCGTAGCGACAAGCTCAGAAAGCCACTTTGTCGTGGCTCCGTCCGCCTCAAATAGAGCGAGACAAAGCTCAGTGTAGTCGTTGAGGTCCATGGTGCCATCTGCAGTGATGGCCTTGGAAACAGAGGCAGAAAGCGCTGGATTCTGCACAAACAAGGAGCGGAGGTCCTTATAGTGCTCAGGAGACAATGCTGTGTGCGTCTCATACTGAATACGCAGGCAAATTGCAAATGTAGAGGAAATATCGTACCAGGTTTCGCGCTGGTCCAAACTCTCCAGCCGCTGTTGATCAAATTTTAGCATTCCAAGCACGGGGTCTTCAGAAGGAGACCGTTTGGGCAGGCGACGCTTGAGAACAATCTTATAATAAGGAGCATCAACCCCTTTATAAGTACCAAAAGCAAAATCTTCTCTCCAAAACGGGGCAGCCGAGTTTGACACGGAAGTGCGGGCCAAAACACGATCGCGAGACCATATTTCCAAGTAGTTGTTAGAGCCATTGTCACCTGATGCACGACCCTCAATGATTCGGATAGCCAAGCGATGTCTAGACCGGAGCGAGCGACGAAGAGACTCGTCAGCAGACACCATTGGAACTTTGCAAAAGGCACGTGCTGTGGCATACCATGAGAGATAGTCATCTTCCGAGGTGAAGCGTAAGTAAATTGGCTCTACCGAGTGCGCGGTAGAGGCAGCTGGCAGTAAAGTGACAACATGGCGCTGTTCAAACAAGGACGGATCTGTTTTGACAATATTGTTGATGTCGTAGTCAGCAAGCCGCGCTGAGATAAGATTTCGTGAGCGAGTAGCAAGCGAAAGCACAGAGTCAGGCTCAAGGGTGCAGCGGGCGGGAACCCAGATGACTTCAGTTTTGAAGATGGAGTCAGCTTGATCCGCGCTAGCGGCTGCAGCAACAACGGCTGCCGAGCTGCCCGAAGAAGACGAGTTGGATGACTTGAGCGCAATGGAAGACATGGAGGTGGATATTCTGGGAGAGCGCTTGGGGCTTGCCGAGCGCCGAGAATCCCGTGAGTCCCTGGAAACGACCGAGTCGCTTGTTGAGACGGTATCCGACTGGTCAATACGTGAAGAATGAACGAGAACCGGCAGAGACAGCTTTGCAGCCGCTTTTCGAAGAGTTCTGTGATAACAGAGCTGAGAAGCAGAGATGTTTGCAGCCTGAAGAAGAAGCGTAGCCCATTGGACAAAGTCCTTTTCAGAGAGCGGGCCAATGGCGAGCGGGCGGCGGTCTGTGTCCGGAGCAAAGAGGAAAAGAATGGACGCGCGGGAAACCGAGGCACGAATGTCAACAAGTCGCAGGTCATTGACGCGAACAGGTTCGCCAGATTCCGGTTGGAGAACAAGTGAGTGCGCTGCAACATCAAGGACCGCTAAGCCATAAAAGTTTGCAGATGCGAAAGACCAATGCAGCGATGACGAAAGCTTCGATGGGGAAGGTAGGTTAGCGAGCAGCTTTGCCATTGGCTGCTCTAGCTTTTCCCATGACAGTCGCTGTTGTGGGGCTTTAGGCGTGCGCGCAGATGTGTTCCCAGCAGCGTCACCAGGGTCTGGCGACTTTCCAGTGGAAGGTGCGGCTGAGCGCGGGTTGGGGTTGGGAGCGGCCCGATCCGGTGGACTGTTTTTGACAGATGCCGGGGAGGCAAGAGGGGCAGCGGCGGCGGGTGTGACAGCGGGAAGCGGCACAATAGCGCTGGTGCCACTGCCTGCCGGGGCGGCTTCTGAGACATCAGCGGCGACCGGCGCAATGGTCTCAAGGGTGGTATTGGCGGAACGGGGCATTGGAAGGTCTGCGGGAGCAGCTGGTGCAGAGTCAGGGGCCTGGACAGGGGCCTCGACAGGGGCTTGGACAGGGGGTGATTTCACTGTCGGGGCGGGAGCAGCAGCTGGAGCAGCAGCGGCAGCGGAGGTGCTGGGAGGAGCTGGGCGGCTGGGACTATCCGCCGTGGTCTGTTGTTGTGCTGGGGCAGATACAGCGTTGTTTGCTTGGTCCTTTGCGCTGCGGCGCCTGAAAAACAGTGAGGTGGAGGAGGAGGAGAAGTTGCGCCTAAGGGAGAGTTTTCTGCGACGCACGTTAGGGAGCTTTTGTGCGTCTGGTGCAGGTGCAGGCAGGTTGTGCTCCAGATGCTGCTTCTGGGGCTCCGCCCCAGCGGGTCGCTCTGGCGGACCGCCGAGTTTGGTAGGACTGGCGGCAGACTTGGGCTGAGCGGTGGGGCGGCTGGAGCCCGATTGGGCGAAAACAACGCGGGGCGCGAGTCCCAGACGGGACGATTGGCGGCGGCTAGCGGCAGTTGACAGGCTGAGACCCGACGACGTTGAGCGGTTTAGCCGGGGTCGGGATGCGGCGGAGGGAGATTCAGGGGGTGTCGCTAGCGGCGCATGGCCGTAGCTGTGGCTGTGGCGGTGGCTCTCGCTAGCGGCGGACGGCGGCGGAGGGCACGGCGTGGGCGGGGTGTTGGGGGTCAGGGGTGACAGCGGCAGCGGTGAATGGTTGGGCAACAATGACAGCGGAGTGGAGCTGGCGTGCGGGGTGGTAGCCGGAGTTGTGGTCTGCGTAGAATTGGAGGCGACAGAGCCCAGCGTATTTGCGCGCTGGCGCCGGTCGTCCTCGGCGGGCCGCTCTCGGCGTCGAGGGGGTGTTGTTGCCCTGGCAGCCCCGCTGCTGGCTGAGCTCGCGGCTGTCGCGCTGGCGCTGCGTGCATGCAGCTTGCTTTGCCCACTAACGTGCTTGGCGCTGCTGGTTGGCCCGCCGGTCGGTAGCGGCAGCTTTTGTTCCGGCAGGATGGCCACCATGCGGGCCACACCGATTTCAACGGCCTCCTGAAGTGCTCGGTTGTTGGCTTTAGGCGGGGTGACCGGGTGGCCTGCGGCTGCTAGCGCTGGGAGGGCGGGGGTAGGCAGAGCGGGTGAGAACTGTGTGGGGAGGGGCAGGGATTTTGAGCTGGTGGAGCGGCTGGCGGAGTGACTGGCAGAGCGGCTGGCAGAGCGGCTGGTAGAGCGGCTGCGTGGCAACGGCAGTGATCTCTGCGACACATGCGACGTCTGAGAAACCTGCGAGCCCGCGCGGCTGGTGCGTCCCGCTAGCGCGGGTCCAGCCAGCTGGTCCCACTCACTTTCGGCGCTGACAAAACTAGCCGATGAACAGGAGCTGTCACTGAGCGACGGCGTGCTGCCGCTGGACAATATAGCACCAGGCATCGGCAACCATTCGTCTTCTCCGCTTGGTCGGCGCGGTTCTGCCTTTGGCTTAACTGCCAGCTCCGCCGCCGCTGGCCCTCCCGGTAACTGAGGTAGCGGCTTGTCTTTTTTGGCGGCCCGACTCCGCTTGACTGTCGGCTTGCGATGTGGGCGGTAGTACCGCAGCGACAGCATCAGATCCGATTGCGACGCCACCGAGTGACGTGTGCCTTGCGGAACGACCATGCTGTGGTTCAGCAGGGCATTCTGGGCAGCCCAGTCTGTTATATATGGGCCTTGCTCTGGTAGATGAGACAGAATCTGCGACATGGCATGCGCAGCACGCTTCGCACACGCAGGCTCTGGAAGCGAGGTGGGGCGTCTTGCCGTTGGTGTTGCTGGGATTGCGAGATTGCGGGGCATTCGGGGACGCAGGGGTTATGGAGAAATCATGGGAAAGAACGAATTGCTATGCAAGTCTTACCATACCCGGTTCATTCTACGCTCACATTTCCTGCTACACGACTTGTTCATTTATCTGCTTCCTGGACACCCATGGGCTAGGCCCAGCGTCCCTGAATACCCGTCATCCGCCCGCCTCACCTTGCAGGGCGGACGCAGGCGGCCGCAGGCGGCCCAGAACGCGACCGCCTGGGCGGGCTTTGGTGCGCGCTTGCAAGTGCCTACTTCAAGTGCACAACGGGGGCAAGAACGGGGCAGCGCCCCACCTCAGCTCCACGTCTGCCGGCTGGTGGCATGAAAGAATGCGCCTGCTTCGGCCTGCCCATTCCATATGCGTGCCACCCACCATCCTGTCAGGGAATTGGATCCAATTTTCTTCTCGAAAATGCCTGCTTAAACTGGCGCTGGTGCTGCCAGCCCCTAGGCTCGCTCAACCGCTTTCACCTGCCTGCAGCGCCTTGCGTTGCTCGGCAGCGGGCGCTGCTGGCCCCTGCCCGTACTGCCTTTGAAACCCAAGGACCCTTCCACGACCTGCCAGCTGAAACATGACCCGCCTCATTCTTGTGCCCCCTGCATAGCACCCTGAAATTGATGCTCGTCTATAATTAGGCCGGAGATTGGCCCGCTCTGCACTAACCTGCCGACCCTGCGGGTCCGCTGGGTAGCGCTACTACAATCGCTCTGGCGGCGCTTTGCAATCCATCCCTCGTCAACGTTTGAAAAAGCTGCCGCTCTCCCCCTTGCGCTAGTCCTGCACCCCTGTCTGCTGCGGGAGCCGCTCAGCCGCGCCATCCTTACAGGCCTCCTGTCGGTCTCTGCAAGGCACCACTGAGGCCCGTCAATTGGAGGAAGGGGCAGTTGCACAGCCGTTCCCATGCACAAGGTGAAACACGCTTGCACCTCAAAACACTAGACGAGCCGGCTGACCGGTCGCCTGTTTGTGGCAGAATGCAAGCAGTTCAGGAACGGCCAGGTGAAACGCATCTGGAGCGCAAAAAAACGCACAACAACAACGCACCCGGCTGGGTTCGATCTTCTGCGTTTGCCCCACTGTCGGTTTGCCTCCGCGCGCCTCAATGGAGCCTGCAGCAGGAGCTGCCATAAAGGGCAGCTCCGTCATGGTACCAAACTCCGGCAGCGCAGGGGGAGTCCACCTCCACTGGCGGTCATAATATAGAGGTACTATTTGCGGCAGAAATGCTGAATTGGCTGGTCTGTTATGAAGCTTCATCTTCTTCTTGGAAACGCTTTGCCCTCTACCCACACGCATTTCCGCTACGTCACCTCTCCGCCTGAGATCCCACTAGTGGCCCACTAAGCTCCAAACTGCCACTCGGAGCTCACAACGGCCCACTACCGGGGACACTCGGCTCCGAAAACTGCTCAATGCCCCAATTCGCCCACATACATTTTCCGTCCCTCCAAACTAGCCTTCTGCAGCCCCATCTCTGCCCACCCAACGATCTGCACCTCTCAGGGGCTCGCATCACCGTCTCCACCCCCCTATCCACTAGGCAAATAACAGCCTCCCAGTGGACCAAAGTCTAGAGGCTTCAAGCTGCCGGCTGTGAGAGGTATCTTTGCGCCAAGTCCCGCAAATTTTCAGCCAGCATTCATCTCAGCCTGCATCTGACACAATCTGCACCGTAGCGAACACTTCCGCCTCCAGCCTGCTCCACCGCCTGCACATGCCAGTTGTGGGGCCGCTGCGTTGGAGTGCGAAAGATCGTTGGGGCATTGCCCCATGAGCAGTTCGTTTCCTGACGCCCGAGAGCATTCTGGAGGCGTACTGTTGGCGCGAAACTAGACCCAGAAGCGGCCAGATCTGCTGCCGCCCCTTCCTATAATCGCCCTATAAAAATATCACTCGCATTTCAAACCGTCTGCATCATCGCCGAGACACACTGCTAGGATCTGGACGCAACACAAAACTTGTTACAAGAGAATCTAAAACCACTCTCGGGCATTCCAGAGGCAAAAATAGATTTTCCAATGGCTGTGAGCAGATCACTCGAGAGGAACGCCAAAGTCCTACGTTGGAAACGCTTGGCACAGTGCCAGAGCTTCAGCTGACAGAATAGGAATAAGTCGAGACAGGTAAGTCAACTCCCCCCAATCACTCTTCATCTGTGCTTCTTTAGTCTGTTTGTCTCCAACGGCGTCACAATGTCTATTATTAACAGCTCAGAACCCATCAGCGTCCAGAAACCCATCACAGCTCCCTAATACCAAGCTCTATAAATAACATTAGCTCTTACTAGCATCATATTCTCAGACATGCCCTCGTGAGGTTCCACTATTCCAAAACTACTCTCAGCAGTCCCTGAGCGGCTTAAAACGTACAAATTCCGGGCTCATCGCGCGGGGCCCGTTATCCCCCAATATTCTGAAACGCCCCTGCGCTGATCGTTTTTACCGAGCCATTGATGATACAGCACCCTGTGCAGCTCCAAGAAACAGGATACCCAAAAACGGAAACTCCACTTGAACGCCTCCATCTTCATTGTCGGCAGTCACTGCCTCTTCCCGAAGTCCCGTAAAAGCAGCAGGAGCACTATCGCTCATCAACTGTATCAATAAGATATCATATGAACTACAAATCCTCCACCAGTAACGAGCCACTAGGATAAACTGCGCTTTCGTCTCTCACAGCAGTGCTCATGTTTTGGAGCACCTTGCGAGGCATAGGGCTGACCAGTTCAAACTCGTACGAATGTCTATACTTGTCGTTCGGTGGAGGTGGTACTTGGGCAAGCTCCTTCATTTCAGCCAACAGCTCGTGGCACTCCACATAGGCATAAATGTCTTCCACGGTCTGTTCGCTGCCAAAAACATGCACCAAACGGCTGCCGTCTGCTGTCCGGATGAGAATACGTGCACCCTTGTCTCCATCGGCCAGCTTGTAGTTGGCTAGCTTGTATGCTGTGTAGCGCTTCCATACAGCTACGTTAGCCGCCAGCTCCTGCTCGGCACGCTTGGCCTCTTCCGCTTTTTGACGCTCTTCTTCTGCCTGGCGAGCAGCAAGTTCACGTGCGCGGCGCGCCTCGCGGGCCCGTTCTCGATCGGCCTCAAGCGATCGCTCGTACGCAGAATCCTGCTCCTCGCGGATGCGGCGAGACGTCTCGCGCTCTTGCTGCTCAAGAATGATAGGCAAAAGCTTAGGTCCATGTGCCTCCATATGCTCTTCCACGGTTGCAGCAAACTCTGCCGCTGTGAGAGAGCCCTCCAGCCGCGCAAGCACGGCCATGACGACAGATGTCGACGACATGGAGCGTGGAGTCGGTGCAATCAGTGCTGCAAATGGGAAACGGACACATCCAAGGCCGTATGCAACTTGGAAGGCTTCTGATTGGTGCACATCTCCGCCCCAGAGAATTACATTTGGTCGGCTGAGCACGCCGTTGGCGCCACCGACGGCTTCACTCAACAGAACCTGCCGACAAAAGTCGGCCGTGCCATCATGCTCTTCACTCAAGAGCACCACCACCAAAAACTTGAGCTCCTTTTTGGCGAGATCCAACGCCTGTGTATAGCTGCCCTCGAACCAGTTCAGTTTGACGGGAGATCCGGCAGCATACTGTTCAGAGAAAGCTGTCATAAAGCGGTTAGCCACACTCTTGGGATCGTGGCGAGTCTTGGCCACTGTGGCATTGCGATTGGCCGAGTGGATGCCCGTCCAGCGCGGCAGAAACGGGAATAACCACGACATGTAGTAAAAAGCGGAGTTCAAAAGTCTCAGGCCCAGCGAAAAGGGCGCAAAAATAATCGAGGCTATGAAAGAAGGGGATGTAGCGTAGACAGATGGCTGCCAGTTGACTCTCGGTGCCAGATTCTGCTGTGATTCCTCTAGGGAAAGTGCAATCTCGTCCACCAGACCAATCGCCTCGGCACGATGCGGGGCAGGGGCACGTGGAGCAGCTGCAGAGCTTGTGGAAGCTGCAGAAGAACTTGCAGCTGGTTCAAAGGCACTTTCAAAGTGCACTGCAAGGGCTGTCTGCGTTAGTATTGAACAAAAGTGCCCAAAAAGTGACTGATTTATCGTACCTCCAAATTCCAGCCAGTACTCTCCAATAATCTCTTGGCTGCGTCTGGGCCGTTGCTCCAGTTTGTGATTTCTGTGAACTGCTCTAGACAGGCGCTTTGCTCAGGTGTTAGGGACTCAGTTGCCATTCGCAACGGCTCGTGTGATGAGGCAAGTTGGAGCTGGCGTTGCTGCAGTGGTGGTGAGTAATTGTCCTGAGAAATGAAATAATATAATGAGCTGGAGTTGCCGGAGAACGAGACACAATGGGGGCGATTTTGGGGGAGGGCACCTTTGTGGAACTCCCAGACGAGTATTCACGCCTTGAGTGAGCCCTACAGCTTCAGCCGTGCAGCACTACCTGAAACATTCCACATACGTGAGACGCTGAGTGATTGCTAGGAGAGAGACCGTTTCGTTTAATGCTCGGTATAAATTCGATACTTCCGATCGTCGATGTATAGACTCGTTTCTAATAGCTTTGGAGCACCTTGCTCCAACTTTTGGATTCCCTTTCCCTGATTGACGCAGCCACCCGAATTCTCAAGTCTGAGAGTACATTGGCATGAATGAGCTCAACAATAAGCTAACATACCTGGAATGAAGCTGAGGGACAGAAAGGTGCCATTGTTGAAGTGGTTTAAGAGACCAAAAAATCATCTGGAGCCTGGGACATCATGCTAGGATCTTTCATTTTTGTATGATACGCTCTACAATTTCCACCTTCCCGCCATTGCGCAAACCAATTATAACTGTTCACTAACGAACCACCATGTTCACGGTTCTTGACTAGCTGTGACGGCACTTGAGACAGCAGACTCCTGGCAGTTTGAACCCTCTTTAACAGCAAATATTTCTCCCTTGTACAGTTGACCCCAGACATTGAACGTAGCCACAAACACAAAATGCAGAAGTGCCAGAGCCGCCAAAATGAACGTGTAAATAAGGTACCGAGAAGTGTGGAGCAAGAACCGTACCAAACAGGCCGCTGTAATGACACATCCCGTCGTCAAGCCAGCTAGAAACAATGATAGGAAAGCATGTCGCCATTTGAGAAACACAGGCACATAATACTCAACCTCATCAATACCAGTAGCATCAGCCTTGGAGCAAAGAGACACGCTTTTGCGTGGACGCAACATGAAAGCCACAATAGTGAACATAGCTGTGATGAAAATCAAAGTAAAAAAAACTATCTCGCCAATGCATGTTTCACTGCTGGTTTTCGGCTTGGACGCAGCAATCTTGACAACGCAAAACCCCATACCAGCGAGGCCGTTTGCTGTCAGAACTAGACAAACAAAGCGATAGTGCGCATTGATCCAGCCACGGCGATTGGTTCTGGCCTTGTCAAAAAAGTTGGACCACAGCAAAATGTAAAGGAAAAGGGATGCCACCACACCCACGCACCATATTGCGCCATAAACATTGAAAATTATTCCAAAGTCAGTCTTCATGGTTGGAAAAGAACAAATTTTATCTTTGGCCTAGCCAAGTTCATGAGGCCAGCACACTAAAGCCTTGGCATTAGTTAGCGGAAGACTCGGCAAGCGAAAACAGCACAATCAGCGGGAATGACGTAGACTGGATTAAGCGCACACATTTGATTGCCATTCAGTGGCTTGTGATTCCAGCGTAGAGAAAGTGAAGTATCAGAAGTCGCATCAAAGTCGTACTCTGTCACGTTGAGTGCTGCAGAAAGTCCAGCCAGCACATAACACGTATGGTATTGATCAGGATACTTGGATGGCTTGTCTCTGCCACCTCCCTTGGGGTCCTGGCAGCAAGCTAAAGCGTATCGCGAAAGGGCGTCTCGACTGTAGATGTGATGAACAAGCTGTGAACGGCTAGTCGTTTGCAGAAGCGCTTCTATAAGCGGCCAACAGCCTCCCACCCAATGGTTGTAGCATCCGTCAACGAGCTTGTTTGTACGACCATTGTAGCCCCCCTCAAAAGGCAATTGGCGACATGAAAGCCACTTGAGCAAAGCATCCACATCAATCAGCTGGCAAATCTCTTGTGGGGTATGCAAAACAAACAGAGCAGCCAGAGCACAGTAAGTATATCCAGCGTGTGATTCAATACCAGGAATGGCGGAAAAGCCTCCGTCGAGGTTCTGGCATGCCACTAAAAACTGCGACGTACCCTGAGATAGCTCTTCGTCTAGAATATTGAGAAGAGAAGCAATGGAGACGGCGCAGTAAGAAAGGCGACTATCAAATTCGCCATGAGGGGTCGATCGAAATGCTCCGGAAGAATCCTTGACTGACAAAAGCCATTCGCGCATTGCCGGGCGGTCAATGCCTTTTAGTAGAGACTCGTTTTTGGTTAAGCACAGAGACAAAACGGCAGCGTAGTTTGCAGCGGTGTGTGCGACATGTCCAATGTTGCCTCCGAACCCCCCTGAGGGGTTCTGCATTTGCAGCAAGAGGGTACCTGCCTGACCGACGTATTCCTCTATGTCGTAGTCGAGCAGACGTAGTGAGTTGAGAGACCAGTAAACAACCCAGGGCCGGGTAGCGTCCATAGCGTGGTGTCCCTTGGCTGACAATTTCTGGCGCAGATATGCCACGTGCTTTTCTGTTTCAAGACGAGCATCGTCGGCAGTCTCCAGTAATGGGGCGCAAAGCTCCTCGTTGCTCTGCTGGTCATAAAGGGAGTAGGTAGGGTGAAGAGCGTCCAGCCTGTGGAGGATATCTCGGTCCTTGGTGGACAAAACTTCAACAGAAGCAGAATTGGAAGAAATTTGGGGCATCAGTACAGACTTGGGTTTACGCTTAACAATCAGTACCATGCCAGCTGATTTATGGTTTTCCAGCCGACTGATTTTGGGGTTGATTGGAGCGGCCAAATTGGGCAGGAACATAAATGTGTGGAGAGGAGATAATCAATATGGCGCGTTTGCAGATGTCAACAAAAGATGCAAATCAAGCCGAAAGAACATTTTGGGCTATGTTCTTTTCTTTTCCATTGCGGCTGTGAAAAGCAACAGCTTGGTTCAATTGCCTTTCTCGCCAGCCACTGTATATCAGCTCTAACTTGTATGACCACCCGGGGAGACAGAGCTCAGACCCAGAACAGCCAACAAGTTTCATCCATCAGTCGAACTTAGCAACTCCGATAAATCCCCTCTAATTCATCCAAGCATCACCAATGCCAGGTGCAGAAATCCGTCCGCATACATTGCTTCCCGATATAGTTGCGCAAGAGGCGTTGTCAGCGCCACATCGACGCCATGAAGAACAGGAACTGCAAGCAGAGTCCGCTCCTCACTAGGAAAAAGGTCAGGTATGGCCAAATTCAATGCCTGTCCCAGATTCAACTCTCTTTCGTCTTTGGTCGTCATACTTTGCAAACACAACTGCAGCACGGTGTTCGTCGACGGCAAATAAACCTTGGTGGGCACAGATCGAAAGTCTCCAGAAACAATTCTGTTCATTAGCAGCCAATAAGAATACATGTCATGTGACTCTTGTGATCGCACAAGCGCAATAGAGTCGTTTTTTGAGAGTTTCATGATTGCCTTTGCGCTACCATCACGAACCACGCAAGACTCCTTGAGCTGATTCAAAAACACCTCACCAAACTGTTCCAAGCTAGGAAGGTCTAAAATATGATTCTTAGGATAGTTCTTGCAGTGCAATGTCAACACCCATGGGTTCTGTTGATCCGTCACTTTTGCAGGATCAAGTCCCGTAAGAAGATCATACAGCAGTCCAATTGGCCAGTTCCACTTCAAAGGGACTTCCTCAAACTCTAGCCACCAGCCAGAAACCCCATGATCTCCGTCAAGGCCTAGTTTCTTATCTAAATACCGCTGAATCTGAGAAAAGTAAAGTGGGAAGTAGGACATGCGACGAGCTAAGAGGAGATAATGAACTTCATCACTGACAAGAAACTCTGTCAATGCAAGTTTCACAATCACAGGGATCGTTCCATCCCATAGCCTTCGCTGAATCTCTGTGACAGCCATATGAGTTGACGATAGGAGGGAGGCTTTTGTGATGGGCCGCAGACCAGTAGGACCCTGAAGTGGACAAATGTGAGGGAAGCCTCTGCGCGTAAGATGAGGATGAAAGAAAAAATAAATAATTCTACTATGTACAGTTTGTTTAGTCTTGATTCACAGCAATTCGTCTTCAGAATGATGTTCCTATTCCCGATACTGCCCCTCGCTTACTCGCGATTACCCTGGACTTGCCCAGTCTTGAGAGTTCGCAACTGGTCTTGACGTGGCTAACATATGGCAGACAATCTAGGAGAAAAAGCGATTCTATGCTCAATCCAAATCAGCAGCTGCATCGTCAGCGTACGACTTTTCCCACTCCTCTGTCTCAGGTCCATTATGTGCATTTCTGAATTGAGCAATCTCATCAGCACTCAACTTCAACCCATCTTTAAGCACAAACTCAAAAAAGTCGTCCTCATTGATTTCATCAGAGTCTTCCTTGTCAGTTTCTTCCTCCTCAAGATCACCTTTGAAATTCAGTTTCACCTCATTTCCTTCAAATACCTGGTGCATCTGGTCAACAAGGTCATCGATCTGATAAGAATCATTTTCAAGAGCTTGGCTGATCCAGTCAGAGGAATCAACGTCCTTAGGCCAATTTTCGATATCCGCATCATTAGGTAAATGCTCCAATAACTTCTCTAGGCGCGATTCAAGCAAGTAGCCGTTAGACGGTCGGTACGCATCTACGGCCAATTCCATGAGTCTTTGGTACTCTGACGTGCCGGGAATTTCGCCCTGAAAAAAACCAGAATTGGCAAGATTAGTGACAAACTCGACACGCTCCTGTTCCGGGTTTTGGCCAGAGTACATTTCGTAAAACAAACACATACCAGCAAAGAGGTGCTCAGAGACGCAAGACGGGTTAAACTCGTGGCCGTCAAAGGCCAGTCCCAAATACGAGCGACGAGTGAAGTTGAGCACAGCTGACACAGTGTCGTTGGCATCAATAAGTTCGGGGACTTGGGGTTTGACGCCTTGGGACTGCTCAAAGGTCGACGCAAATTTGGTGATGTACTCAGGGAAATGATGAAGCAGAGCAGCACAAGCACGAGGTACATTGACACGGCAACGATAAGTGTTCTCCCTCGCTGTTTTCTCAGCAGCGGCACAGTATGATTCAAAAGCAGTCGTCAAGTCAGGGTACTCGATGGCATCTGTTAGCCGTGGAATAGCCTCCAGGAGGGTGATATCTTGCTGCCGACCGTGCCTTCCACCTCCACAGTCTTCTAAAACACAGACCTGACCTCTGTTTATCCACACGCGGTGCTCTGACACAGAAGAATTGAGCCAATCAGGCACTTTATCGCCACAAATAGCCAGCACAGTTTCTGGCGAGGCAGAGTCCGAAATCCTTACATACACGCCTTCTCCAGCAAGCTTGCTGGCCTGGAAAACAACAGAAATAGCAGCATCCTGGTCCGCCTGAACACCTAACGAATCAAGGCTGGCGTAGAGACAGTTATGAGAACCAACCCGCCAGTCATCAAATACAAGAGGCTGATTCTGCCAGATGTAACCGTCGCAGCCTTGCACGTGCTTGAATTGAGCCCTGGCTTGCTCCCACAGAGAATGATCTGTGACAAAGACCATTATGTCCAACACGACGTCATCCTCATGCTCCATTCCCAGCTCTCTTCCCGTTCTGCAGTGAAGAACGACTAACACTGCGTCTGCTTAAAAAATATATTGGGTCAGTGCCCCACCACTTTTCCACAGAACCCGATTGAAACATTGCGATGAGAATAAAAAACGACGTGAATCCGGCTCAGCGTCAGCGTGAACTGGACAAAGCGCATCAGGCCAAGCGAGAGAAGGTCCAGAAAGCTAAACAGCGTAACGAAAGACTGGCTGGCAGAAACCCTAATGCTATTCGGCGATTGATTGATCAAATAGAGGGACAACCAAACCGGTCCAGAAAGGAGCAGGAAAGGCTGTTAGCATTACGGAAGGACTTGGAAGATGTTGAAAAGCTGCGGAAAGCCAGTGGAGCTGAGTATGAGGCTCCCAAAGGCCGATATCTCAGATACTTTGGCCGCAAAAGCGTATTCTTTCAGTCGGACATAAATCCTCGTGGTGAGCCCCCTAGCGGTGTGCCAGAGATAGAGGCTGGTACTCTTAGTGATACTGCAATCAAGTTTATTTGCAATGCCGAATTTCAGGTTGTAGAGGGCGGAGATACTCCCATACCCGCAGAATCTTTTGAAGAATGGCAATCTCGAAACATGGAGGAGAGAAAAATGAAAGAGCTCGAAGCGCTGGGTCAAAATACTGTCTACGAAGGTGGTACTGAATTGAATGAGCGAAACGAATCTGTCCATTCAACAGTTGCACAAGACACACATGATCATGAGGAGGAAATTGTGGTTGCAAGAACAACGGAGGGGAATGATTCGTCAAGAGATATTCAACAAGATGCCGCTGATGAAGCAACCCCGGTTGAGAATCATGGGGAGTCCAATGAATTCGGTCCTCTGGAAGGATTCGAGGAAAGTGAACAAAGTGACGAAGCCTTCTCTCAGGAAGAGGGTGGCTTTGGACCGCTAGAAGGATACGAGTCAGACTAGGCTCAATTACAATGCAGTTTATTTATTTCATATGCTATTTCAATCGCTGTCGCTGCCAACGTCTATGGCAGGAATCTCGTCATCGTCATCGTCGAAGTTATCGCTATTGGCATCTTTCATCTCCACATCCTGAGAAACTAGCTGACTTGCAGCTAGGTTTTCTTCTTCTTGCGCAACAGGAGAAGGCGGGGCGGCTGTAAATCGCTCAATCACAGCGCGAGCTTGCTCCTGAATAGATTCCTTCTGCGGCTCAACTTGAGAAAATGTGGGTTGCACTGGAAGGGCAGATTCGACTTTCACCTCCTCAGGCGTCTCAATTTCAGGTTGAGGAGGAAGTGGGTGCTCTACAGGAATTTCTCTGACATCGGAGATTGACTGTGTGTTCGAAGCGGCGGCGCCAATGCTTCCATTCTCTTCCAAGCTGGCCTCGACTCTGGATCTCTTTCTGTTGTGAGCCTCCTCATCTTCGTCGGAGATTCTCGCTGACAGTAACACTCTCTCGGAAGAAACTGCAGGCGGTGGCAAGCGTGGATGCGCAAGCGTCGAGATCACTACCGAATTGTCAAGTAAGCGAGAAGACATGGGCAGGATGCTATACTTCGCAGATCGGGAGGGATATAATGTGCTCATTTCAAGAATATCAGGCACGTTTTCTAGAATAGCGTAACGATCGATTTCTGCCCTGACGTCAAAAGGAAGGTCCGGAACATTCTTCACAGTTTGCTTCAAAAGTTCGTCCACGTTAGTTTTGAGGCTCGTGCGCACTCGCAAGTGAGCAGATGTGGCGGCATCAGTAACAGCAACTGAGCTCAACGCGGAGCGAACTATTATAGCAACATCAGCAACAAAAACCACAGGAAGAATCACTGCGCTTTCGAGTATGAAAGAAGATAGTTTTAGTAGCTGGCTGCGCAGTGGCGTACTGTTGGTCGCGGGAATAAGGAATTTGACTGTGTGCAGGAAAGTAGAAGCAAAAGCCACGACGGAACCTCTACCGAGAGTCTTTAAGAGTGCAAGAGCAGCTTTTGCAGCTTCTTCCTGTACAGCTTCAAGATCCCTGAAGAACTTGAGCTTGCTCGTCTCAGTGTGGAAGGAGACAGGAGAGTTGCGAGAGACAGACAAAATGCGAGTCAGCACCAAGGCAATTTTTGAAGAGGGAATAAGGACCGTGTTTTTGGTCGGAGAGACTAGATGCATGCGAATGGCAATGATGTGCGCACGCAACGACTGCACAATATCCACGCCCAACTCCAAGGGAAGCAGATCGACCGCAACCTCTTCGTAGGCACCATACTCCTCAACATTTGCAAAAAAACGAGTCATTGAAGTATGTGAGCTCAGCAATATCGTGGCCAGGGTGTTTTGCCAGTCCTCCACATCCGTGTCTTTGGCTGCTGAGTGGTGAAGCTGGGCCAGTCCCTTGCCCCAAGCTTCCAGCGTGTGTTCAGAAAAGAAAGACGCCGCAAAAGGAAGCAAAGTAGACTTGAAAGCGTCCCGATGTGCTCTGCAAGAGTTTGGGTAAAGAACTTGAAGGTCTGCAACTGCGTCAATAGCCACGGCAGGATTCTCAAGCTGATTTTCCTGCAGAAGCCTGATGACGGACTTTACAAACACAGGAATTGCAGAGCCTGCAATTTCACGAGTTAGATCGGCTCTACCGTGAATTTTGCTAAAAATCGTCATCAGCGAAAGCAAAACAGCTTCCTTGGCCGCAGGCGGGATCCGAGGCTGCACCAGCAAGGGTAGCAAAATGTTGGTCCAGGTCAGGCCATGCTCGCTCAGAGAGGCTGTATGATAGTGTGCAACAATGTTGACGAGAGAGCACCCAAATACCAGCGACACTGGTGAGTTGTGCTTGATAAGAGACGAGACGTAAACCCTGAATTGTCTGATTTCCTCTGGTCTGGCGGTGTCAAAGGCCTCTGGAGACGCGATAAGAGAGTCAATGACCTGTGAGGCATGAGAAATGATTTTTGACTCGTCTACACCTGCAAGTCTTCCTTCGTAGGCGGATTTGAGCGACATTACCGATGTCTTCTCTAAATGGCTTCCGAGAATTATTTCACTATAATTCAATGCCATATTTTTTTTCTTGACACAGCCGCACTCACACAGTTTTGGGACATGCGCTGAGTGGCAAGAGAGCCAAAGTTGGAGGGCTGAGGGGCTAAATGGTCGTATTTACGCAAGGAAGAGGTGGAGTTAGGCTGTAGCAGACATAGGTCAATTGTCAGGAGTACGCTTCATTGATTCGGCAACCTGACGCTATCCAGCTGGCATAAAACTCCAACCTCTACCTTCCAATTCTCCCTCAGTTGACACAGCCGTGCACGGCTCATTTTGAACAATCCGCGGAACCCGCCCGAACGACCCGATTCGAACCAGGCTCGGCCGTTGTAGAGAAGCCCGCAACAATCGTTCTCTGCAGATTTCTTACCAGTCGTCATGGTTGGCAGTCCGTCAGTACTCTTCCCCTACACCTGTGCCCTCCAATACCGTCCTAACATCCCTGTCTCTAACCCTCTCTCAGCAGGGTAACACCACCTCACCTTCTCCACACTTCCCAGCCTTTTCCCAGCGGCCCACTTTCCTTCTCCTACTCTCTTATCTGGTGACCACCAAAAGTCGAGCAGCAACCGCATTCCCCCTCCACAAAGAGACCACAATGGCACGTGCGGTGACTAGCACAGATGTTTTCCTCTACATCCCGAACCAGATCGGTTACATGCGGGTCATTCTCGCCTGCGGAGCCATCTACTACATGCAATGGCACCCGAAGTACTGCACCATTCTCTACTGCCTGTCGTGCCTTCTGGACGCTCTAGACGGCTATGCTGCGCGCAAGTTCAACCAGGCGTCTTCATTTGGTGCCATTCTCGACATGGTGACTGACCGCTGCACCACAGCCTCGCTCACGTGCTATCTTTGCATCGCATACCCCGTGCTCGCCCCGGCGTTTCAAATGCTTGTGGCGCTCGATTTGGCTTCCCACTACATGCATATGTACGCTACTCTGACGACCTCAGACGCGACAAGCCACAAGAAAGTGTCTGAGGAAGAGTCCTGGCTCCTGTCCCTGTACTATACCAACCGCATTGTGCTCTTCACAGTGTGTGGATTCAATGAGCTCTTTTATGTTGGACTCTATCTCTATTCTGTTCCACTCAAATCCCCGCCTTATCTCGGCTACTGGGGTTCCGTTCCACTCTCCTATGCCACAATTTTGACTGCCGTCACCTTCCCGCTGTGGGTTCTCAAGCAGTTTTTGAATGGCGTGCAAATGTGGAGAGCAGCTGTCAAGTTGGCCGATGCAGATGCAGAAGCTGTCAACAAGGCGGCTGTGAACAAGAAATAAGTGACGGAGGGCGATTCCTGCAGGGCGGAAATAGAGCCGCGCAGCCCGCAAACAACATCAGAGGTCAGTAACCACTACTCTCATAGCCATAGTACCTGCTGACGCAGATGCCAAGTCAGTGTTTGGGCGTTCGCAAGAACATGCCTAGAACTTCCATAATCCACGGGTCATATACGACAACATGATTCACTACATGACACTACTAGCTAGACGACCAATTTCCGAGTCAGAATACATCTCGCGTTCATTAAGTAACAAGGTAAAGTGCGCTGAACGCTCTCACCATAATGACCCAGGCTGAAGCCGGTTCATAAGAAGATACGCAGAATTTTCATCATAACGTTTAAAACGTGGAAGGTCATTAAGGAGAAAGTAACAATTTTTTTTCTGGCTTTATTCACTACGTTTTGGAGTGAGCCTGGAACGGACACCCTGTCTCGAACACTCGGAAGACCCAGGAAACTACTGACAGGCAGCTGTAGGGCCTAGGGAATACTAAGTAAGACTATAGGTTGAATGAGCTATATTTGACTCTAATGTGGTCCTACGTCTTTGACTTGGTTTTGCCGCCGAGAGGTTCCGCGATTTCTACATTGCAGGCCTTGCCGTAAGCGCTCACTGTATGTCACTAAGCGATGGGGCGAGATCCCTTATGATTATTGATAATAAATTAAGCTATGCAAAGCAAATATCCCATCCTTTGCTCGATATGAGCGAATACCAATCTACATGTGTCAGGCCATCATTGTAGCGTTCCCATACCAGCTCTGCCAGCTCCAAGGCACGCATGATGTTTTTGGCCATGTTACGACGATAGTAGTTTGCAAAGCGTGTTCGCATCTGCTCGCGAACAGGCTCAGAGCGACATGTGACCGCAGCAATAAACATAGGGTAGACGAGAGGACTTTCAATGCCGACACAACCCAGGATAATGTCAAGGTCCTGGATCAGCTCATTGCAAAGCAGCTCAACGTCAAGACAGGACGGTGTCAGCTTGAGCACCGCCTGGAATAAATAGAGTTTAGTGGAGATTTTGTAAATGTCAAACAACGTCAACTGGCGCTCAGAGGTACTGGGGTCGAGATTGACCATGCCGAGGATGTTTGGGTGACAGTTATCAATTTTTTGCTCAAGTTCCTGTGCACGTTCACGCAAGGTCCGAATCTGCGTATAGTAGGTGGCGCCCAAAGGCATTGAATCGAGACGGAAGCGCTCTGAAGTAAGTTCAGAAACCTCAGTCAGCAGGATAATGACTGGCTTGCAGCTACCAAAAATGGACTCGGGACCGTCCTCAATTGATATCAGAGGTTCGTAGTCCCTGGCTGTGAAGTGAGCTGGCCGAGACCACGTCGAGAGCGACAGAGCATCGTGGTAAGCAAAGTTGGTCGCAAGCCAACGCAAAGCGCGAGTTTTTTGGAAGTTTTTGAGACCGCCAGCTGATTTGATTACATCGGCCGCAGACTTGAGCTGACGATCCCAGTTGGCAACGTCACCGCCACAAATCTCTGCCGAACATAGGGCCAAGTAGCAGGCCAGTGTTACTGCCGTGGAGTCTTCGCGAGCAACAGGCATTGCATCGATACTATGTTTGAGCTCAGCTGCATTCTCGTCGCGGAGCCTTGTTTCGTGTGCGAAATAAAGGGCTTGTGTGCGATAGTGTTTACCCACGACTAAATCTTCTGGGTCGCCCTTGTGGACAGCAGCCCAGGTGACAAGAGACGACAGAACCGACACGTTTTCATGCGCCATGGGAATGAAAACGTCAAGGTATGAGTTCGAGTCGGAGGGACCGGCACAGATGAGTCTGGCGACTCTATTGTTGAAATATTCAAAAAGACGAAGGCCCTTTTCGTCGAGAGCTAGCGATAACCATGACTTGGGGGTCATGGGAAGTCCTGCCTTGTAGGAAGGAGAGGAGTGCGAGGAAGGTGTTGAATTCAAATCTGCGGCATTTTCATCATCATCCTCATTCTTGATTTCTGGTAAATCTCCCAGGCCCAAGCTGAGCGGTGTCACGGCGTTGAGACGCGGAGAGCTCATGTTTTGAAGTATCAGGGCATGGTCCAGAGAGTCCTGATGTTGCAAGTTTTGCAATTCTGGGTTTTCAATGGGCGGTAGCTGGTTTTCGTCGTCGAGCAGCATGATTCGCGACGGAGATTCGAAGCGTGGAGAAGGACCAGCAGCACCGTCCACCATGTCTTCCACCACGCTCCAGAGCTGGTTGCTCAGAGCAGCACTTCTTGGAGACTGAGCGACAGGTGTGCCCTGGTCCCAGAGATGCGGCGGAGTGAAGCCAAGAATGTGGAGATTTGGCGAGAGTCCTGGCGAGGCAGTCTGGTCATGCGAGTGCGGCGGAGGAATGTGGGGATCAGACAGCGGATCGCGACTGAGATGAGTGGTGGGGTGGTTCAGAGAACTGTGGAGCGGGTCGTTGAGTGTCTGTGGCAGACGCATATGGCGATCGTAAATCGGGGCCGTTTTGGTCACCTTTCGACGCTTATTTTTGCGCTCAAGCCCGGGTTTCGGATATTCACAGGGTCTTCCAAGCCTTTCGCAGTCAGAGCATACGGGTTTAGCCTCATCGCAACGCTTGTGACGTTTTCGGCAGGTGAAGCAGCCGGTGCGAGAGCGGGCAGGCGCCTTAGCCAAGGATTGTGGGGAGGAAGGCGACGAAATATCCTCCATTTTAGTGTGGCTGTGAAGTTAAAAAGGTCTTGAAAAGCGGGGAAGGCTCACTGAGATGCTCAAAGCGTCTCTAGCTGCCACTGGCGCCGGGCGTGGTGAAAGTGAAGTGTAGGTTGCAGGGATGTAATCTGGGGAACTGGTTGGTTTTTGTTGGGCGTTTTGGTCCAGGCTGCAGATATGGCGGCTCGACAAGCCGTCGAGAAGAAAGGGAAAATGAGGGCAAAGAGATAGAATAGGATAGAAAATGAGCGAATGGGAAAAGAGAAAACAAAATAGGCCCCGTGTGGAGTTTACAGAAGAGTCAAGTGACCGAGGCTGCCAGTCTCTCTCAATGTCCTCGCTTCTGTCAATGACCGCCGAATTTTTCAGCGATGAGCTGCCAGAGCTTATCTCTCGGTCCCAAAAAAGGCTGACATAAAAGGAGAGGGCTGCAACGGGGACTGCGGCCTGCTGATGAGCCACCGGAACAAGTCGGCTAGAGTATGCATGATGCTACATGAGCTTGACCAATCGGCTATGAGCTGCAAGCTGCTGTTGCTGGCTGCTGTTGTTGGCTGCTGTGGGTCAGTCCGTCAGCAGCCAGTCATCAGCCGCCAGTTAGCAGCAGCATATTTCGCAGCTGCGTGTTTTTAGTGGGGCACAGCCGTGCACCTTATGGCCTAATTGATTTTTTGATTAGTCGTTTGCCAACTTGGCTAAGTTTCAATCCGTTGAAGAGTTCCTCGCAGACTCACATGATCCTAACTAGTTAATACACAGTTTCAGTTGCAGGCCATTGGCCAGAAAAAGGCAGGCGACCGTCGACCAAGCAGTGTTGCGCCCGTCGATGCCGCAGCCAACAACAACAAACTTTTAAAGGCGTCTCAGAACATAGTCCACTCTGAAGCGTCAGATACGGGTTTGACATATGTAGTACTTTATGGTTGTCGGTGACAACAGTCAAGGCTCCCTGCGTTGCCCTCCAATAGTAAGCGACGCTTGTGCGCACGATGTAGGCGCTCAGAAACAGAAGCTGGGGCAGCGCCCCAGTAAAATAAATTTCACCCCACTAAATTTCACCCCGCCAAAATATTCCTCAGCACCATGGCAAAAGACGAGGAGCAAGAACGCTACATGGCGCTGATGCGCCGCCATTTTGCCGAGCAGTTTGGCGAAGATGCCGTCCCGGAAGCTACTGTCCAGGAATCCAGTGACGAGACAAGCCAGAGCGATGCCAGCGATAGCGGTAGCGACGCTGAAGGCAGCAACAACTCAGAAGAATCCGAGTTCGCAGGTTTTGACGATGACACTGGATCAGATGCCGAATCTGAGCCCGAAGTAGTCAAATTCTCGTCTGGCGGACGTTACTCACGGACGGACAAAAAGCAACGCAAGGCCTATATGTCATCTGGAGCGCCAAAGGAAGCCTCGACTGAAACCCCCCAGGACGTTGAATCCGACGAGGAAGTAGAAGCATCTAACCTCAAGCATGATCTCGAGCTTCAGAGACTCATTTCCGAATCGCATATTCTCGCTGAAGGTGGCGTCGACGACATTACTGAAGATACGATAGGCAAAACCAGAGTGAAGATTATGAAGCATCGTTTGAAAAACCTTTCAAGCGCTGTTCCAACCAAAGCATACAACATTCCTATGAATCGCCGAAAGGCGATTTTGGCGAAGCAGGCCAAGGAGAAGGCCGAGTACGAGAAGTATGCCCGTGAGGCTGGAATTGTGCTGGCACGCTCAACTACCAAGAAGAAGGTTGCCAAGAAGGATGCGGGTCTCAAAATCAATAGCGTTGGAAAGCGCACTACGGACGGCATTCGTTTGAGCAAGTACGAGCTGAAGAAACACGGTGTCAGCTTTTAGAGAGACATGAGGGTCATAGCATTGACTGGCCCGTTAAATTTGCCAGCTGGAAGGACAGGACTTTCCATTTCGCCTTGGCTCAACACTCTGATGACGCGCCTAACAACTCCCGCCCAGCTAAGAGCGTTCTGCCGCTCGCACAAGCTGATCCAAATGCTGCCCCTGAGATTTCAGGGCCGCCCGCAGCTCCTCGACCTGATCCTGTAAAGAAACCACAACCGTCTCTAGCATGGCCAGCTGGCGAGCTGCCTGAGACGGCATTTCAGGGCGCAGGTCTTTGAGAGCGGCCAAATCAGCGGCCAGCATGGAGCTATTTTTGGCTCCAATTTCGTAGCATCTAATTGAACTAGCATTTAAGGCATATTGCGACGTGGCTCCGGTGCTTTGGTCCGCATTGACCAGGACAAGCCCGATTCTGCCGGCACAGTTCACGCACTCGAGCAGAAATGGGTGGGGCAATGCCCCACTCTCGTCTTGTCGCAGGCGCGCGCCCGGCACAGCCGACAGCACTAACCACTCAGCATTCTGATTGGAGGCCACAAAGGCCGTCGAGTCAGCCACAATCTCGTTGCATTTGCTGCACTGAAACACAAGCGGCATTGTGTTTTGTAGGAGAGACGAACGCGTGGGTTTTCCATAACTCGGTGCCCCACCACCCAGCGGGGTGTCGCGGCAGCGAGCGAGGCGGCAAGGCTGTTGTAGCCTCAAGACATCGAATAGTTGATTAGCGTAAATAAATGTATTCTGGTAGGGTCCCAGATTTGGTTTTGAATCGTCCTTTGTTAATCGCTGTGTAGCTCACTGGTGCGGCAGCATGTGATATACCGTCAATGAAGGGCGTAGAGTTAACCAATGATAGTTCAGCACAGTTCACTGTCGCATCTTTCTGATTACATTCTATTGAGCTTGGCGATCTCAGTCAGCTAGCACTTGGACTTGAAGAATAGCGTTCAAGTATGCCAGCAGTTGTTTGGTGCTTCTGGATCTGCAGTTATAGGTCCATCTCGATTATTCGAGCTCCAATCATTAGCTTTTACATCGGTAATCTCAGAAATATTGCCGCTTGGCCATAAAATAGCGGGTGTTTCTGACATGGCTACCAGCTTTTTCTCCAGTTCCATATACATCAATCTGGGCAGAAGTAAACATGAGGCTAGCTGCATAATCATCGCTTTTACGCATTGAGTCCATAATGCTTCGTAGGTCCAGATAGGGGAAAAGTTGAGCAAAGAGTGGAGAAAGCATCAGCTTTGTTCTAGCACAGAATGACACATTCATGTTACGAGCTACTACCGGTGGAATGGGGCCAATGGGTGATAAGAGCCAACTCCGGGGATTGTTGGTGTAGTTGTCCGCTGTCGAGCATAGCACTGTCTTGTTCAAACATTGACAAACTTCGACTTGGAGGTTCATAAATCGAGGCAACAACCTTGAATATAGCATGATCCTGATAGGAGAACTATTTGTCACTGTTGCAGCCACAAATTACTTGGAACCCTCAGGTATGTCAAGGACTTGTTACTTGGATGGGCAGGGAAGAGATGGGTTCATTGCCTTTAGACAAAAAGATGGGACAATTGACTTGATAGAAACTCTCTTGACCTTGGGATACACTGATACAAAGTTTTTGGATCCACTGGCACTCTTTGGCTGACGAGCGGCTCCTCGGAGACTCTACGATGGAGTGTGTCTGGCACGCTCGAAGCGATCAGACGACATCTAACAAGGCTCAGCAGTCTCAAAAGTCTGATAGGGTGGACAGTCCAATTTTTCTTTCAAGGCCTGTGCCAATGTAGTATCCTGGAAGCCATTCTTCACACCGCCGAGGAACTTAGCAAATGTCCAGGGGTGAGACTCAGTGGGCCTTGGTGGGGGTAGTGGGGCTGCCATGTGAATGTGCTTGTAGCTGAGACAGTCAGCAGATTCCCTTCAGCTGAAAGGGACTGGCGGTTTGGTCAGCTTTTCAGCTTTGTGCATCCCTGCAATCTTCCAGTCTTGCAATGTTCTTGCAATATAAGTGCCTAGCTCAGCTTTCTGTCAATCCAGGTCATGCGGACAACCCACACTCGACACCGGCGAGAAGTGCTGGCAGTGTCTCGTGATAGGAGGCCGGCCGCACTAGGCTATCTACGAAAGGTAACATGCCCGCTGCAACGCTCTTGCGGTAGCCGGCAAAGGGCTTACGCTGTGTCTGCAGTAACTATCGCAGTGCAGCAGCAGACACGCTAACGGCTCTCTCAAGGCATGACGAAACAGGGCTGCAGAAAGCTTGGCCACTAGCAATCAGAGGGATGCGTTTCGTACCTGGCCAACAACCCCCGCCAAACGCGATCAATGCCAGGAATGGGGAGTGTTGCCCAGCAACACGATGGAAGACCTGTCACATCTGTTTCCTGGGCCATTGCAAAGAGTCGAAGTCTCAGGGGCCCCCCACTCTACCCTGCCCCATCGAGCGGTGTTGAGCGCTGCACCTGCCAAAAGGGGCAAGTAGCCCCCGCGTACATGGCGACAGCAGAGATCCACCCAACTAGCGGCCGCCCATTGGAGGCGCACTGGAGCCACCACAAGAAACATCAAACCTCTCACAAGGGCACCGCAGGCACATTTTTGCAGTAACGCCTGGTTGTCTCGGGTTTAGTCCAGTACCTGCGCAGGTTTCAGCCTGGACCCAAATGGTGCAGGCGCGGCGTCTCGGCGAGTTGCGCCACCTCTGCGCCGCGAGGTGCTCAGCTGGGACGGCTCACACGCATCGATTACCAGTTTTCGGTCTCCGACATGAGGGAACGGCGTGCTCGCTGCCCAGATGGTCCAGGCGAAAAAATCCTCCCATGTTTGGCAGTTGCCCCGTTGAGGGGCGGCTCCTGCAGGCTTATGCCAATCGAGCCCATGTGTGGCCCAATGTGGGGACTGGCGCCCCACATTGGGAGGTTTGCAGCGGGGGAGCGAGAGAACCACATTCCTAGGGACGCGTGTTACAAGGCAAAGAATTTGGCCAGCTCGGGAGCGCGCGTGCGATCGCGTGGTTGCTGTTTAGTCGGCGGCACCGGCAGCAGGCAGTCGTCGAAGGAATCCCGCTATTTCTGACCTGAGAGCTTTGCTGGGCTCATATGACTTGCTGCTTCTTCCACTCTCCTGCGACCCCCTTAGCATCCCTTTACCCCTTTTCTCTCGCCTCCCCTAAAGCTGCCTGCCAACGGCTCCCTCCCACACAAATCCCATTGAGACGCCTGCATCAAGCAAGATGCATAGTTTAATCAGTTTTGAGCCTAATTTGCTTGCTTTTTCGTCCAAATCAGGAACAGTCGAGAATGTTTGTGTCCACCCCTCCAGCGTCGTCAACTCCTTTATAAGCAACAGGGTGCCACGCGAGCTTGCTCTTTGGTTTCTGCAACTTTTTTTGCTCGCTCACTCGCTCACTCACCTCCGTCGTTCTTTTCCCCTCACCTGCTCGCTTGGCTTTGCCCGTTCTACGGACCAGCCAAACAAAACAAACCGAAAAACAGCCAAAACAATTCTAGGTCGCGCCAGACCCCCTAGCTTTAGCTCCCCATACCCATGAAGATTTCGGCCGCCATCTCGGCCCTTGCCGCTGCTTCGCTCGCCGTTGCCAGCGAAACCACCACCACCTATGTCACCATTGTCAAGGTCATTACGCTTCCTGGCAGTGGCTCGTCGTCGGCTGTGCTTTCTACCGAAACCTCTACTGAGGCCTTGACCACGGCAATTCCCACCACGACACTTCCTTCTACTGGAATCTTGGCTGTGGCTCTCAACGCCCAGGCATCCTCCTCGTCTTACTCTTCGTCTTCATCCTACTCGTCTTCGTCCTACTCGTCTTCAGCCTACACGTCGTCGTCCTACTCGTCTTCGGCTTACTCATCGGCCGCCAACACAACCTCGAGCTACAGCTCGTCGTGGTGGAGTTCGCCCGTTCCCTCGTCTACGCACAACTCTACCACGTCCGCGAAGCACAACTCGACGTCTGTGCACTCCACCACCAACTTCAACAAGACGACAAGCCTCAGCTCGTCCAGCGCTCCGGTCACCTCAAGTGTGGCCACCAGCACCTCGATTGACGTTGAGACTTCTGCGGCTGCCTCGACTGTTGCAGCCACTACGCACGCCACTGGCGGTGTTGGCGCACTTGAGGGCTCTGTTCTGCTTGCTGCTGCTGGTGTGGCCCTCCAGCTGGTTCTGTAAAGAAGGCCTCTTTATGACAGTTTTTGTTTCAGACACGATTAACGACGACAGCGATTCTTATAATGATGATTCTCGCTTGATTTGACTTTGTAATTTTAGTAGGGCGGGAATAAACTTGATAATTTGACTAGGTACAGACCGGAGCGAAACGAGATAGGGGCTATGATTGCCGGGCTGCACTGGAAATATGACTATGGCGTAAGAGAAGCACCCGGTCGCATTACTATAAGACTCGTGGTTGGGGCAGCACCGGCCGTTGGAGAACGTCCAAGCCGTTGCATTGCATTGCTCTCGCATCGCATTATTCTGAGCGCTTGGCGATAGGGGGGCAAAACCAGACCAATACTCACCGCTCTGACCAGCGAGCTCAGTGAGCACTGAGGGATTCAACAGGGCGGAGTGCTGGCCGCCAGAGGCACGCGCATTGGATTCAAAAAAACCTATTAGCCGCCAGCCGATTACATTGTCCAGAGAAGGTGAAATTCAGTCCTAGGGTGCCGGTGTAGCGTCAGGCTGCTCGCTAGCCCAGCTGTCGCTGAAGCCACTACTCGAGCGAGCTTATCAGCTCGGCCGTTTGCCCGAACCAACGCGCTACACCCTCGATCGGGGCGCTGCCCCAGTGGTGCGCGGCCGCACGGCTGAACACGGGGCTGAGCCCCGTGCCAGCTGGGCGCGAACATGAGGCACAGCGGGGTTAGGCGTTAGGAGTTAACGATAGGCAATAGGCCCATGAGAGTTGTGCCTCTGCTAGGCTTTGGTCCGGGCGAGCTGCGTGGAGGAGCTCCCCGGAGGATTTGTGATTGTTTTACCATCCTGGGACGCAAACCTTAAAAGCTCTGCAGCCGTCGATTCATGGCATGGGTGGGCTGCCTGCGGGTTGTGGGTTGCGGGCTGCATTGTCTGGAACGGGTCGTGGGGTTGGGTGATTGGCGGATTGGGCGGTGGGAGGAAGCTTGGGTGTTTGGGTGTCGGTGGGAGGAGGCGTGGCGTGGCCATGAGGTATGTGGCGCGGTGTAGCTGGCGATTCGGCGCGCTAGTCGCCGAACGCCCTCTGCGACGCTGCGACGCCCTGGCGCTTCGCAAGCCCAGTTTCAGTGCGGCACGAGCAGCTCTGTCGCAGAGCCCAAGAGCGGCCGGATGCATCTGGGACGTTGCTGAGCGGCAGATCCTGGTCAGGTTTGGAGGACAAGTTGCAACTGGACGACAGCTCGGTCCGCCGTATTTAGTTTGATAGTACCCTAGGTTTATCTCTTCTCTTCTTCCGTCTGTTCTCTCAATCTTTACCCTGCGTGCCTTTCTGCACTATCCACCTGTTCCTGTGTTCCCTCGGCCTGGTTGCGATCGGCAACTAGTGAGAATTCGACTCGGTGGGCGGCAGCGTAAGCTTGTTGTTCCTGGGACTCTGTATCCGGCATCACCCCAGTCTTTCCTCAAGTTGCTGCATTTCCTCGTTCCTCCCTCCCTCTCTCTATTCCTCCCAGTTTCCTTACTCCCTTCCTCCTTACTTCCTTCCTTCTTACTTCCTTCTTCCTCCCATTTTCCCTTCTTCCCTCCTCCCTCTTTTTTTTTCTGCGAGCACCGCCGTCCGCCGTGACCACAACCGGGCCGTACCCTCTTCCCCTACACGACGCTCTTCCGGATCGGACTAATCGGGAAAGCGATTTGTGATTTCCACCAAATTTCCAGTCAATTTTACATGGCTGAGTGG